>OX375872.1:80612109-80770886 GCA_947359465.1 Metellina segmentata | reverse complement strand
AAAAGCTCAGAATGTAATAAAGCGCACTTTTGCTTAACTCGCCTAGATGGATTCGAAAAATAATAACATATGATAAGTAAAACTTTTCTTGAATTTCACATTTAGACATAATGACTTTGGTGCTCCACTAAACGACTTCTCGTAAGATGCAAATTAAAAAATTGAGAGACCTTTCACCAAATTCAAATTGAGAAGATACAATCCTTAAATTTAAGCATATTTTTCTCATATTTTGCTGTTTCATTTTTTATTAAAACAAGAATATTTTTAAAACTGTCTGATATTATGAGAGGCACACATACCTATGAAGGAAGCAATATGTGTGCTACTCGGATGAAAGAACACCTTAAACATGAAATGAACTTGAGAGTCGTTTTTTGTTTAAGGGAAAGATTTTGCCCTATTTTTAGGGTAAAATAAGAACATGGAGACAAGCCCAGTTTGATACGTGTCTTCGTGATAAAAGCAAAATTAGGCTATAAAATGTAGTTAGGGCTAATCTTGTTTACACATTTCGGTAATGTACTGTCTGTAGAAGTTTACGCTTTTATGTCAATGTTCTAGATGCAGAATTTAAAACATTGTGGTCAATGTACTAACCTACCAAGTGTAAACACTTACGTCAATTATCCAAGCTACACGCGTTTACACATTTTCATCATTGTACTAGCTGCTTTACACATTTACGTCAATATACCAGCCTATAAAGTTTAAACATTTACATCAATGTACTGGTCTCCAAATTAAAATATTTACGACAATGTACTAGATGCACAAGTTTGTACAGGACATTTATGAAATGAAAATAAGGGTACCTGCAAACCTAAAAAGCATTTTTATCAGCTAAAGATTTTATCTTCTACAATATTTTGTGAATGAGTTTGGCTTATAAAATATATTATAACACGTTCTGCAAGCACAAAAGATGACACAAACTCGGGTAGAAGCTATTTATTCCGAAAAAAACTCAGCCTTTTAAAAAACCCTTAAATACATTAAGTATGTAGCATTTTGAAGAATGAAATATTAACTATCAGTAATTTGCGTACGAATACATTAAAAATTGCACAAAACAATTTTTTGGATCGAAATTACACAAAGGGCTATTGGCAACGGTCCGGGATCAATCCCGAAGGGAAATAAATATCCAAGGACAACGCCTCGTATTTTTGAACAACGATCAGTTTATTACTTGAGATTTTCAAGCTTTGCGGAACGCATTTCGAACAAATTAAGAACAAATATATTAATCAAAATACGAAAATATACTTATGAGTTGATTAAGTACGTATGTAATACAAAACACTACGAAATATAAAAGCTAAATAACCGTATGTTATCTATAATTTCTATCATTTCATCCTTGTAGCTTATGTTATTTGTATAACAAATATGGCTTTGATATTTCCTGTTCTTCAGGGTATTGCATTTTCGATGAGCAGGTGTGTAGTTTAATGTTATTAATATCGTTACTTAGTAAGTTAATATCCTTATCAAATCTGATTTAAGTAATGGATGAGAGTTTGCATAGTATTTACTTTGTTTTCATTTCAGAAGTCTATCTTTTCTGTTTCGGAACTTTGAATTGTCATTACGATTTCTTAATGTGAAATTTTAACATTTTGTGATCTGTTTAACAAAGATCTATATACTTTACTCAATAAAATTACGATAAAACAATAAGGATCGAAGTAGTCTTATACGAGTCTCTTATGTGCGACATCTCAAGGGCTCGCGAGTTTTTAATTTTCAAGCGGATTCTCGAACTAAATGTTTGGGAATCGTTACCTTAGCCGCTTTAATGTACCTCAAATATTTGTATAATTAGCCTTAACCATTTGAAGGTAGGTAGGTAAGTTATTTGGGCCTTATGGCTAGCGATTAAGCATTTCAAGGAGTTGAGACTCTAAACGTCTCATCATTCTGAGAACAGTTTGATGCAGAAATGTGTTACTTGCTTTTCTAACTTTCTGAACCAAAAATAGACAAAACTGAAGACACACTCACAATATAAAGTCAAAAATACAAAGACCACATTGATTTGATGGAAATATTCTATGCCCCATTTTATTTTGTAACATCAGGGAGTCCACGAATTTTTAATTTTCAGGCGGTTCTTCGAACTGAAATGTTTAGGCAACCAGTGCCTAAGCCAATTTAAGGATACACCTAGAATAAACCATTTCAAGGTTGATAATTTGAGTTTTATTGCTCAAGGTTAACCATTTCATGGTAGGTTGTTGTTTTCGGGTCTAATGGCCATATTTGACCGGGCTGCATCAATCACAAGACAGACCACACAATGAGGGTAGTAGAAAGAGCAAGTATTAGAAGAGTAAAACATTTTAAGACGTTGAGACTCTAGATAATACAGTTTAATGTACTAAAAATACAGTTTAATGCATAAATGTGTGTTGCTAGTTTTTGCTACCGTCTAAACATAAAATTGATAAAGTTGAAGACAAACGCATTCTTTCACATATGAGACAAGGTACGTGTGAAAAATGCATCGTAATTAGCAGATCTCACATGGAAAATGACACTTTAAAGCATCAGCGAATGACATTTCATTAAACCGACACCTTAAAAATTCCAGCAGTCCTCCTCCAAAAGGCCCGAGCTGTTAATCAACGGTTTCGTCGCCAAACAGAAGAAAGTCAATCATCTCGGGCGACTTGGAGCAATAGTTGCCTGAACATCGATTGAGACGTATTTAATTAACGTTTTGCGTCTGCCTTGATGCCTGTTGAGAAATGGGCACAGTTTAATAAAAGACGTTTAATAATTAAAATCGATTGCCTAATCGAGACCTGCTCTGGTGAAGGAGAAAATACACTTTCATATTCGAGAGAATCTCTTTTATTGAAGGAAGGCACTTAAACAAAAACGTTTAAATGGTACTCATGCGCAATTATTGTAGATTTTAGTACACTTATACCAAGTTTGCTTATGATCTTTATGTAATGATTCTGAAGCGAATATATATATATATATATATATATATATATATATATATATATATATATATATATATATATTCTGTAATTTGTTATTGCCAAATCACGTATGTTTTCCCGTGAATCATCACACAAGTAAAGAAATGAAGTATTTCTATGTATTCGTGCACAATTCTTTTAGATTTTAATACACTTATATCAAGTTTGTTTATGATCTTTGCGTAGTGGGTCTGAAACGAATCGTATAAAATTTATTACTGGCAAATCGCTTATATATTTCAGTGCATTACATAAGCATTGCATAAGAAATATAATTTTTCTTGATCTATGAGCAATTGTTTTATAGATTTCAGTACAAGTATACCAAGTTTTCTTATGATATATTTAAAGTGAGTCAAATGAATCATCTAACACTTATTAATTGTAAATCACGTATATTTCCTTGTGTATCATCACACAAACATTACGTAAGAAATTAAAGTATTTCTCATGCTCAATTTTTAAGATTTTAGTTCATTTATACCAGGTTTGCTTATGATCTTTATGTAGTGAGTCTGAAGCAGATTGTCTAAAATTTATTAATAGAAAATCGTATATATTTTCTCGTATATCTGCATAATGCATTACATAAAAAAATAAAGCATTTCTTGATATTCATGCACAATTTTATGAGTTTAGTACTCTTATACCAAGTTTGATTTTGATCTTTATGAAGTGAGTCTGAAGCGAATGGTCTAAAAATTATTTTTGACAAATCACGCATAATTAAAGTAATTCATTATACTTCTGCTCAATAATTTAAATTTTAGTACATTTACACCCCAAGTTTGCTTATAATTTTTGTGTAGTGAGACTGAAATTAAGAATCTAAATCTTATAAATTAAACCAGGTACAAAAGTTTGGTCTATTGTCACACAAATATTAGATGAGAAATTAAAGTATTTGGCGTGGGATAAAATACACTTTCATATTCGGAAAGCTCTTGTATTGTAAGTAATTAAAATAAAATGATGAAATTTTTATACATGCACAATTATTTTGTATAGTTAGTACATTTATACCAAGTTTTCTCTTGAGCTTTGTGTAGTGAGTCAGTCAGAAGCAAATATACTAAAGTGAACTAACGCATATTTTCCAGTGTATTATCACGCAATCATTGCATATGAAACTAAAGGATTTTGTCAAGAAAATGAGCATTATATATTGTTGTATTTTCAAATAATTTCATTTAACAGATGAGTCTTCAGTGTGTCTCTCAGGATTGCTAAGTCACATTGAAATTACAGACGCTCTGATTTACCGGGAATTCAGATAAGAAAATTTGGAAGGGAAAAATATTTTCCTATTAGGAAAGCACTTTTAATGTATGTACTTAATCAAAACGATAACATTTATACTGATGCACAAGTATTTAGTACAGTTTAGTACAATTATACATATTAGTGTTCTATTATCTTTATGCAATGAGTCTGAATGAATATTTTTAATGGAAATAATCTATATGTTTCCTTGTATTATCACACAAGCATTACGTAAGAAGTTAAAGTATTTGGTCTGTGGAGATAGGAAACTATCATTGTTACATTTTGAAATAACTTAACTCTCTCTCCGTGTATTTTAGAGTTGCTGAGATACATTGAAATTACAAACATTGAATTGAGAGAAATTGATTGATACTAGACACATTGATTTTTTAGATTTAAATACATTTATTACTGTGTGCTGTAGGGTTGCTGAAACATTGAGATTATAACTCATTGAATTACGAGACGCACTGAAATTACAGACACAGTTAACTGTTTAAGTTTTTTACATTTGTGCTAAGTTAGCTGATAATCGGGATGCGAATATAAATGTTTGTTTTCGGGTTTTATAGCTCAAAGCCATACTTGGCTAAGCTGCCCCAAATACAAGCGAATGTAATTAAATGGAAAACACGTATAATATTTACCAGTGTATTGTCACATAAAAGTTATATGAAATTGAAATATTTGTACCTCGGAAAGCTTGCACATTATTGCTATTTTTTCACATAGTGCATTTTCAAATGTGAGTTTTCAATGTATCAAAATTGTTGAGTTCATGTAAAATAAGGTAGGAATTCAAACGCAATATGAAATGTCAGGATGTTCAAGAAGAAAACAGAAGCCTTATTGAGCGGATTAAATTAATTGGCTAATTAAATTACACTATTCTAGGATCGTTCCACATGATAACGTTGAACAGCTGATATGCTTATAACACAGATTCGCTGTTTAAATGACTGCTATTTTAGCACTGCATTTAATGTGATGTTTTCCTAATACTTCATGGTATGATTAGATTCATTTTGAATTTTAATGAGAAGCGTTTGGTCATTGAATGCAAAACTACACAGTTTGTATTTTTAATAAGGCATAATATTATATGCAATCTTTAACTTCTTTAATCAAAAATAGCAAACATCGCAGTTGTACGTAGCTTTCAAAATTGGAGCAGAATTAATTAGAATTATTCAAAAAACACCATTTTGTATTGACTTGACCAGGCTTCTCCCTGATAACGCATTGATAAACCAACGCTTCATTTTCTTACTACTTTTTAAAATGTTCTTGTTTAAAAAATACCGTTGTGTTGATGTGGAAGTTTGGAGAGTAGGGTGCCAGGTCAGGTGTTGCTTCGTCATCTGACAGTGGTTCAAAATTACGAAATGTTGTCCTCGGATATTTCCCTCAAGGGACTGATCACGGACCTTTGTCAATAGCCCATTGTGTTGCTCTAGTTACCATTACCTATTCAAATACCAAAAATATTTACAAAAACCCTAAAAGAAAAATTTTAAAAGTAGTAAGAAAATGAAGTGTTGGTGTGTTTTTTAAAGACGTTAAAAGAGTATGAAACAGTTGACAAATTGATTTCCAAAGCGGCCATGTGCAAGTTCAGTCAACACCAGTGGTATTTATCAGAGGAAATAGCCGTATTATCACTCTTTGATGCTAATGTTTATAAACAAGCCAAGGCGAATATTGTAGCGAAAAGTTAATATGATTTTGGGAAGATATATGTTCAATCGAAGGAAGAGATGTCTGTATCTTTAATACGATGAGAGTTTTGTTTGATCTGTTATTTTAAATTCTGTTAATTTTCTCGTGATACTAATTTTTTTTATTGTTTTAGGGAAATCATTGAGTGATTTCGTATCCATCAAGAGCAAAAATTTGTTTTCGCGATTAAAAGTTGACAGCAGCTTCCTCCAACAAAATGTATCTTCGTGGGAAGATAATGCAGCCTTTGTGGAAGCTAAAAATCATAATTTTAGCTTAAAAGCAGTAAATGACACAGCGGAAAGAGCTGTTAAGCTAATGCAAGACTTCCATGGTTTAATTACCTCAGAAGAAGAACAGAAACATTTCTTATTACGCTGTGTGCAAGAACATATTAAGATGTATCCAGACTGTAAAAAATAGACCTTAAAATGAAAGTATCCTCAATAATTATGTGCAACTTTATTTTTTAATAATTAAAGGCATTACTTAAATGTGTCTTTTAATCAATATTTACCTAAGATATATGCATTATGCAATGACCTAGCTACATATTAAGATCTGTTCAAAAACGTCTATTTCCATAAACTTTGGGGCCCCGTCGGCACGGGTTAACATTAACGTAGGAAGTTAAAATTTTTTTTTAAAGTAAGGCTTAAAAAAGAATTCGAGGGTATGCGTTTTGATAACTGCAAAAAAGTTTTTTTCGCCCATATATATATATATAAGGTTCGTCGTATCCTAATTATGTTAAACATCAATTTTCGTGCAAAGCTGACGATAGCTGCCAATGATTTACGAGATAAACTGTCAGGGATTCTTCTCAATAAATAGAAATATAAAATGAAAAAGGTACACAATATTTCGCTACCTGCAATCAACTCCTCAGTTCCATGGACATTTAGATCTTATTTCATTGCAAACAAACATCACAATAAGTATTGACCTTCCTGGTGGTTGTCTCGACGAGGCTTCTTGTCATTAGCAGAACTGATCAGACCATGAAGGACGAGATATCTCGTCAAAAGAAAGAACTGATGAGATCTTCATCCCGTGATCATAAAAAAATCAGCAATATCTTGATGACGAGGAAAATTTGTCTAGATCTTGGTAGACGAGATATATCGGAGGGTTAAGCTACACTACCACTTAGAGGGTTAAGCTACACTTCCACTTAGATGGTTATGCTGCACTTCAAAAAATGTCGTATTTAAAATTATTAAATAACATTACATAAATAATAGCCGCTAAATAGAACAACTTAGAGTTATTTACTAAGGTTAATATTAATTTCCTTTACACTTCAAATTAACCCTCCAAGTAGTTTCGGCGAGTCATGACAAGCTCTGACCAGTTTTGCTAATGACGAGATATCTCATCTTCAATAACGCAAATTGAATGATGAATACAACGAGATCAAGATCAGGTCAGTTTTTCTATATACAAGGTGTTTCGCTCATCAAGATCTGGCTACATTTGCTATTGCGAGATACTTCGTAGTCAATAATGCCTATTGAATTTCTGGATGATGAAACTACGAGATCAAGATAAAGTCAGTTTTTATAAACTTCAGACCTTTCCCATTAAGAACTGGCCAGTTTTTCTAATGACGAGATATCTCACCAGTTAAGATATAACCAGTTTTGCTAATGACGAGATACCTCGCCCTTTAAGATATTACCAGTTTTGCTAATGACAAGATATATCGCCCATTAAGATCTGGCCAGTTTTTCTAATGACGAGATGTCTCACCCTTTAAGATCTGGCTAGTTTTTAAAATTACGATGTATCTTGCCCATTCAGATCTGGCCAGTTTTGCTAATGACGAGATACCTAGTCGAAACAACTACTAGGAGGCGTAATATGAAATCTCTGTGACCGTTCCTATTAATTACTTCTTCCATCCGCCACAGCGCAAAATCAATCAAGCTGCTCTCAAAGTCTTGATCATGCCTAATTAACTGCCATGCAGCATAAGCTGATACCCTACGCTGATCACCAGAGGAAACTCCGGACAAATCAATGTGCGATTTCCATATTGCCCAAAGATTTTCGATTGGATTCAGATCTGCTACATTTCTAGATAACTCTAGTACCCTGTGTGTGATGGCATTGTCTCCCATCCATTTGGCAAGCACAGCTCTTTTGCGAATGGGTCTGATCTTTAGAAAATTAACGATGAATTTAAATAGTAACCAGGTTTTTGGACTCTATGGATGGGGGTTAATTAGATCTTGGTAGGCTGAGTCTTTGAGTCTCATATGCTCTTTCTTTCTTTATTAGTAGACGCTAGCAAGTTTGGAAAACGTTAGTAGACGCATGGAGGCTTATTTAATGCATTTGGTTTGTTGGACTCTATGGCGAAAGGGCCATTTTTGGCAAAACAGAGCCAAACCAAGGACAGAAAATGTCAATAATGAACAAACGTACACAAGGAAAGTTTTCGACACAGAAGAAGCGAGAAGGTACTCACAGTGTCCGTTTTAGGAATAAATGGGGGTTAAGAGTTGATATACTTGATTAATACAGTTCTATAAATAACTAATATTAATTATCTTTTTTGTAATTGTCTCGTTGAGGTATCTCGTCATCAGCAAAACTGACCAGATCTTGATGGACGAAATGTCTTAACGTTAGAAAAACTGACCAGATCTTGATTGATGAGATGTTTCGCCGTTAGAACAAAAACTGACCAGATATTGATGACGAAATTTCTCTCCATTAGAAAAAAAATCTGACCAGATCTTCATGGACGAAACTTCTCGCCTTTGGAAAAAACTGACCCAATCTTGATGGTCGAAATGTCTCACCATTAGAAAAAGAACTAACTAGATCTTGATGGATGAAATGTCTAGCCATTAGAAAAGAAACTGATATATATATATATATATATATATATATATACTGGTGGTTGTTACGTCATTGGCAAATCTGACCATATCTTGATGAACGAGATATCTCGGCATTAGCAAAATAGGTCAGACCTTGATGATAACTCGTCGAAACCACTTGGAGTTTAAATTCAACAAACTATTAATTGCAACTAAGAAATTTGTAAAAATATCACCGCCAACCAAACAATACCAATACTTCTCTTTTTATGACTGCTCAATTATGCCATTTAATAATTGTTGACACGGAAAATAAAATTGTTTTTCAGTTTGCATTTTCGACGAACATTATGAGTAATAAGTGAATCGGAAGAGGGTATCAATTATCTAAAATTAATCTTGTTAATCGACTGGGTAGTTTGAAGAAACCTAATTATTTCCTTGTTTTTGCTTTAACTTCTCCTAGCGACAGTTTCTCCACCGATTGAATCATTAACCCCGTCCCCCATTCTCTTTGTGTCCAGAGATAAACCAATGCACGTGAACATTTTACACGAAATAACCCAAATCGCGTGTAAGGTAGACTCATTGATTCCACGCGTCACACAAAGTAAATATTTAGTTTTTGTCTTTTAATGTTCGCTACAGATATGGGAGTAATTTATGCCGATTACTTGAATATTTTGGAATTTTGTTTTCTACACCACATCAGGTGCGCGCGTTGCAGTTTAGTACTTCACTTCTAATTTCAATAAACACTTTCTGAGATTATTTTTAAAGCCACGTATACAATAAAGACGTTCAAATAAGAGCAAGGCGTAAAGCGAAACTCACAGACCAATCAGAGATGCCAGCGCGAGACGTGAACATGCTCAGATTGGACTGCGCTTTGGCCGCCTTGCGCTTTCTACTTGAATTCAGCTTGGGATGTTCAATATCATTTGCCTTTGCCTTGTAACTACTCCGTAGAAGACGAGGGTTACATAATATGGAACATATTCCGTATTGCGTGTGTATTTTCCATATGGTGAAAGATAGTATAAAATATATCACAATTTCTCCGGTCTTGTACGGGGGTGGCAAATGCGGCTATTTGCTGAGTTATCATCCGACCGTGGTTTAAAATTACGTGGTGTAGTCCTTGGATCTTTCGCTTACGGGATTGATCCCGGACCGTCGTCAATAGCAATTTGTATTGCTCTAGTACGACGTTAATTAAAATTACCTTACCTTTGCTTAGTTAAGTTCGGCTCCCATTGAAAATTTAAATCCTTTTATTTTTACTGTTTCAGAACTTTTTTTTTACGAATCTTGTTAAATTGACAAAGTAAATGAAGCGTTCAAGTCTTGCGTAGTTGCTTCGATAGCAGGTATTCGGTTGAATTGGTTAATGAAGCTTACAAGTCGTACGTAATCGCTTCAAAAGTAGACATTCGGTTGCGTCGATAGGTCCTTCTAGGAGTCGAATTTAAATTGTTTTTAATCGTCATTGAAAATTTAAATCCTTTTATTTTTACTGTTTCATAACTTTTTTTTTACGAATCTTGTTAAATTGACAAAGTAAATGAAGCGTTCAAGTCTTGCGTAGTTGCTTCGATAGCAGGTATTCGGTTGAATTGGTTAATGAAGTTTACAAGTCGTACGTAATCGCTTCGAAAGTAGACATTCGGTTGCGTCGATAGGTCCTTCTAGGAGTCGGTGCTTGTTATCGAAACATACGTTTCAAACATAGGTTATAAAAAAATGTGAAAATTTTGAAGTCTATATTTGCATATATTTTGTGAACGCATTTATTTGTGATATTATTGAACATGGATTTCTGATTTTTGAAATAATACTTGTTGAAAAAGAGGAAAGGGAATCGGAGTTATTAAAGTTGAAAGAGGATCAGATATTGCAAATGCAGCACAAATCTACTTTGATCTCCTACTCTACTGGATACTCCCGTGCCAGAAACAAAATACCGACACTTAAAGAAAGCTGCTTGCCGTCTAATTTCAATTTTTTGTACAACATATTGCTATGATTCTTTTTACTGCACAATGAAGATCGTGAAGTCGAAATATCGTTCACTGTTGACCAATCATCATCTGTCAGAATTGCTGCGGACGGCTTTAACAATTTTTACGCCAAATTTCAAAGATTTGACCAAATGTCTTCGTTAAAAAAGTTATACTTTTTATTAAAACATTTCTGCTTATTGTATTTATTTTCATTACTAAAATTTTGAAATAATTCTTTTGTATTTTCTTTTTCTTGATTATATTTTTTATATATGTACTTTACATAGCACTTAAGACGTGTGTAGAATATATAACCATATTAATTAAATTAAATGAAATTTGTGTATTTAATACTATGTAACTATGGTGTGGCTCTTTATAATACATAAAAAACCGTCTCATTGACCTCATACGTGCCCACCCTTCTTTTCGAATATATTACCTGTTCGAGGGGTTTAATTTGAATACCAACTGATGTATATTGTTTGGATAACTTTTAGTAACTGAGTTTGGCTGATATACAACCTCCATGGAACATTTCTCCTCAAATATGTCCAATACTTTTTCTACGGGATTAACAATCACACACATTGCATTTCAGTAATATAGATTCTACACGTCACATAAAATATATATTTAGTCTTCGTCTTTTTTAGATTTGTAAAGGATGTGGGAATAATTCATGAATCCGCGATTCCTTTTATATTTCGGAAATACTTTTCCTATGTAGAACGCGTCAGGCGTTGTAATGAAGTTCTTCGATTTCGTATTTCAAGAGTCAAATTTCCGAGTTTATTTGCGAAACCGCGTACACAATGAGAAGTTAAATATTACTTATCTTCGAACAGACTCAGGTGTGGTCTTGTATCCTTGCGATGGCCTGGGCAATTAGGTCCGAGATTGCTTAAACTATTTGGAAATACTCTTTATATATAGAGAGGTACGTAGGTAGTTAAATTTACGTAACACTGGAGCAACACATCGGGGTATTGGCGACAGCCCGGGGTCTATACTGAAGGGTATTTCGTCATTTTGAATTATGGTCAGATGACGAGTTAACACCTGACTGGCACCCCACTCTAAAAACTTCCACGCAACGCCAACATTCTATGTAAAGAGAGTTAGGCTTACAGTAAAATATTTAACCTTCACATGTCAACAAGCACATTTTTGAGATTATCTGTCAAGCGACGGATGCACTGTGTGGAGAAATCCAACAGCTTCGGATATGGACGAAATATCTCGAATCACCTTGTGCCACGCTACAAGGAAGTCAATGCCGCAGTGATCTGAATAGATTTTCGAAAAGATGTGAAAGCTTTTTAAGGGAAGGCTGCCATACGCCAAACCATGAATGACGACCGCCGTGGATGCTTCCCCTGACAACTCGGTATCAATGCTCTCGCTTAAGACATGATAAACCTAGAAATATAATCCGTGGTAAAGACGCCAATTGTAGATACTCTCTGTTTACATTACCACCGATCCCCTAATTCAACATAGAGACTCGTTCAAAACTCCATGCTTATATTACAGAAATGTTATAGCAATTTAATATTCATATCTATTTAGCAAACAGAACTTGTAAAACATATCTAATCATAATAATTGTATAAAAGAACTATTACTTAAAAAACGAAAAGCATAGTTGATGCTCATTCTTACTTTTTTCTTTACTAATACCTTAAAGAGGTTGGATAAAATAAGATTGGATAAAATAAGATTTAAGGAAAAATTTAAAACAAGTCTGCATTCTGGATAACGCTTCAAAATAAATATGCTTTTTTTTTTAAACTGAAAATAAAGCTCCGAACTTTTAAATCGTCTTTCACAAAACATAACTAATTTAACCTTAATTTACTGTTTAAGAAATTTATATTTTGGGAGAAATAGAGAGCTTGTAAAGGAGCAAAGTTTAAGAAAGGAATACATGCATATATATAGAAGATAACGCGTCATCTCAGTTTCAGTCACCTATATATCTGTTTTAGTTTTCCTTTTCATTGAAGCACAGTTTAAATTGGAGCATCAAATATATGGAACACTCGATATCTTGATAAGTAATTATCAACATCCATCGGAAATCTATATCAAATTTTCCTCAGTAGACAGACGGCAGCCATATTGTATTTTGAAGAGTTTCCGTATTATTTTATTTAAGAGGATGAGATTGAAATAGCCGATTATTTGAGAGAAGGAAAAGCTCGAAGGCCATGCTTCTCCATATTGTATAATATATTAAAATATAACATAATTTCCATGTTATTGAGTATATCATCCATGAAAAATGATGGTTTTAATTTGAAAATTAACTAATTGAGTATTTTGGATAACTCTTGGATAATTGAGTTTGGTTGAAATTATATATCACACTGGAGCAACATAACAGCCATTGTCGACGATCCGGACTACTTCCGTTTGGAGAGTGGGGTGCCAGCTCAGGTGTTGATTCGTCATCTGACCGTGGTTCAAAATTACGAGGTGTTGTCCTCGAATCTTTCCCTTAAGGGACTGATTCCGGACCGTCGTCAATAGCCCGTTGTGTTGCTCTAGTACGACGTTAACTAAAATTACCATTACCATTACCGGACTACTTCCGTAAAAAATATCCTCACGACTTCGTACAATACTTTTTCAAGGACTCCACAGCCACACACATCGTTTTTGAGTAATATAGATTGTGCTGTATATTATAAAATGTAATTTATATATATTATGCAGTTCAATGTACTTGTTCTTATTGTTTAAATACGAAGCCTAAAGCTAGATCTACGATAAACAAATAATATATGCAAGAATTATAAATTCTTTAGTGTTACTTACGTTATTACAGCGTACACAATAAGCGTAACGTTACACAATAAGCATTCTATCTGATTGCGAATGTTTCATGCAAATCACGTATCTTTGTGTAATCCTTTGTTCGGCCCTCTCGTCTGCAGTCTAGTGTGATAAAAATATTAAATCCTCGAACACAAATAGTGTCCACAAATAGTTTTTGGAATAGTGCTCTTCAAAGAGTTAGAAAGTTTTCGCGCAGTTTTTGTTTCTACACCTATAATAAAAAATTGCATCTGCATAAATTCCCTCGCAACAAAACCACGTTATCACAGTGACACTACACAAAAAGCATTTCATTGGATTCCGTTACAGAGAGGTGAACGTAAAAGTAGCATGCAAAGTGTATGGAGTTCTAATTTGTAAGGCAGGCTCTTCTAGTCAGGTGAGAAAAAATATTTAGTAATCGAGCTTTGCCAAGAATAATTTTTAGAACAGTGTATTTTAAAGAGCTGAATTGTATTTCGGTTCCAATAGCTAGACGAAGAATAAAAAATGATATACGCAGTAATTCACTCCCAATAAATCCACATTATCACATCACATCTGATTCTGTTCCAGAGAGATGAAAGCAAAGGCATCACGCAAAACTATGAGTTAGGTACTCATTTGTAATTCCGGCTCCTTTAGACTGCGAGAAAAAAAATATGCAGTCATCGAGCTTCTCCAAAAATAGTATTTAAAACAATGCATTTCAGAGTTGAAATGTATTTACGAATTACCTTCAGTTCGTTTCAAGATCAACAGTAAAAAATTCCATATGTATCAATTACTAATTCCCTAGCAACAAATCTACGTTATCATAGAGCTATTGCAAAATAAGAATTGCATCTGAATCCTTTCCAGAGCTATGAATCTAATGAGTATTATGGTGTTCTCATTTGTCTTTTCTGATAGAGAGCGATAACAAATATTGAGCCCTCGAGCTTCTCCAAAAAAGGTTTTCAGAATAGTGCATTTTGAAGTGTTGAAAAGTATTCGCGCGATTTCTTCTGTTCTAGTTAATATATTTACAATAACAAATTACGCACGCTCTAATAACTAATTCCTTCGTAACACTTCCACGTTATCAGAGCGAAATTACATAATAAGCATTCCATCTGATTGTGTTCCAAAGAGATGAACGCAAATATCGCAAGCAAAACTATGGAGTACTCATTAGTAAGGCAGACTCCTTTAGTCCGGTGAGATAAAACATAGTGAGTCCTCAAGCTTCTCCAAAAATAGTTTTGGAATAGTGCACTTGAAATAGTTAAAAATTATGTGTGAACACATTTCAGTTTTGATAGTTAGATCTATAATAAAAAATTCCATAAGTACCAATTACTAATTCCCTCACGACAAATCAGCGTTATCACAGGGACATTGCACAGTAAGCATTGCATCTGATTCCATTCCACAGCGATGAACTCTAAAGTAGCATGAAAAAAGCGTACTATGGTAAACTCATTTGCAAGTCAGGCTCTTATAATCTGGAAAGATAACAAATATTGAGTCCTCGACCTTCTCCAAAAATGATTTTTAGAACAGTGTATTTTAAAATGTTGATACATATTCGTGACTTCCCTTCATTTCTAGTTGCTAGACCTACAATAAAAAATTACATATGCACTGATAACTACTTCTCTCTCAACACACCCAAATTATCAAAGCGACTTTACACAGTAAGCATTGCATCTGATTCCATTCCGGCAGCGATGAACGCTAAAGTAGCATGAAAAAAGCGTACTATGGTAAACTCATTTGCAAGTCAGGCTCTTATAATCTGGAAAGATAACAAATATTGAGTCCTCGACCTTCTCCAAAAATGATTTTTAGAACAGTGTATTTTAAAATGTTGATACATATTCGTGACTTCCCTTCATTTCTAGTTGCTAGACCTACAATAAAAAATTACATATGCACTGATAACTACTTCTCTCTCAACACACCCAAATTATCAAAGCGACTTTACACAGTAAGCATTGCATCTGATTCCATTCCGGCAGCGATGAACGCTAAAGTAGCATGAAAAAAGCGTACTATGGTAAACTCATTTGCAAGTCAGGCTCTTATAATCTGGAAAGATAACAAATATTGAGTCCTCGACCTTCTCCAAAAATGATTTTTAGAACAGTGTATTTTAAAATGTTGATACATATTCGTGACTTCCCTTCATTTCTAGTTGCTAGACCTACAATAAAAAATTACATATGCACTGATAACTACTTCTCTCTCAACACACCCAAATTATCAAAGCGACTTTACACAGTAAGCATTGCATCTGATTCCATTCCGGCAGCGATGAACGCTAAAGTAGCATGAAAAAAGCGTACTATGGTAAACTCATTTGCAAGTCAGGCTCTTATAATCTGGAAAGATAACAAATATTGAGTCCTCGACCTTCTCCAAAAATGATTTTTAGAACAGTGTATTTTAAAATGTTGATACATATTCGTGACTTCCCTTCATTTCTAGTTGCTAGACCTACAATAAAAAATTACATATGCACTGATAACTACTTCTCTCTCAACACACCCAAATTATCAAAGCGACTTTACACAGTAAGCATTGCATCTGATTCCATTCCGGCAGCGATGAACGCTAAAGTAGCATGAAAAAAGCGTACTATGGTAAACTCATTTGCAAGTCAGGCTCTTATAATCTGGAAAGATAACAAATATTGAGTCCTCGACCTTCTCCAAAAATGATTTTTAGAACAGTGTATTTTAAAATGTTGATACATATTCGTGACTTCCCTTCATTTCTAGTTGCTAGACCTACAATAAAAAATTACATATGCACTGATAACTACTTCTCTCTCAACACACCCAAATTATCAAAGCGACTTTACACAGTAAGCATTGCATCTGATTCCATTCCGGCAGCGATGAACGCTAAAGTAGCATGAAAAAAGCGTACTATGGTAAACTCATTTGCAAGTCAGGCTCTTATAATCTGGAAAGATAACAAATATTGAGTCCTCGACCTTCTCCAAAAATGATTTTTAGAACAGTGTATTTTAAAATGTTGATACATATTCGTGACTTCCCTTCATTTCTAGTTGCTAGACCTACAATAAAAAATTACATATGCACTGATAACTACTTCTCTCTCAACACACCCAAATTATCAAAGCGACTTTACACAGTAAGCATTGCATCTGATTCCATTCCGGCAGCGATGAACGCTAAAGTAGCATGAAAAAAGCGTACTATGGTAAACTCATTTGCAAGTCAGGCTCTTATAATCTGGAAAGATAACAAATATTGAGTCCTCGACCTTCTCCAAAAATGATTTTTAGAACAGTGTATTTTAAAATGTTGATACATATTCGTGACTTCCCTTCATTTCTAGTTGCTAGACCTACAATAAAAAATTACATATGCACTGATAACTACTTCTCTCTCAACACACCCAAATTATCAAAGCGACTTTACACAGTAAGCATTGCATCTGATTCCATTCCGCAGCGATGAACGCTAAAGTAGCATGAAAAAAGCGTACTATGGTAAACTCATTTGCAAGTCAGGCTCTTATAATCTGGAAAGATAACAAATATTGAGTCCTCGACCTTCTCCAAAAATGATTTTTAGAACAGTGTATTTTAAAATGTTGATACATATTCGTGACTTCCCTTCATTTCTAGTTGCTAGACCTACAATAAAAAATTACATATGCACTGATAACTACTTCTCTCTCAACACACCCAAATTATCAAAGCGACTTTACACAGTAAGCATTGCATCTGATTCCATTCCGCAGCGATGAACGCTAAAGTAGCATGAAAAAAGCGTACTATGGTAAACTCATTTGCAAGTCAGGCTCTTATAATCTGGAAAGATAACAAATATTGAGTCCTCGACCTTCTCCAAAAATGATTTTTAGAACAGTGTATTTTAAAATGTTGATACATATTCGTGACTTCCCTTCATTTCTAGTTGCTAGACCTACAATAAAAAATTACATATGCACTGATAACTACTTCTCTCTCAACACACCCAAATTATCAAAGCGACTTTACACAGTAAGCATTGCATCTGATTCCATTCCGCAGCGATGAACGCTAAAGTAGCATGAAAAAAGCGTACTATGGTAAACTCATTTGCAAGTCAGGCTCTTATAATCTGGAAAGATAACAAATATTGAGTCCTCGACCTTCTCCAAAAATGATTTTTGGAACAGTGTATTTTAAAATGTTGATACATATTCGTGACTTCCCTTCATTTCTAGTTGCTAGACCTACAGTAAAAAAATTACATATGCACTGATAACTACTTCTCTGTCAACACACCCACATTATCATAGCAACGTTACACAATAAGCATTGCATCTGATTCCGTTCCAGAGATATGAACGCAAAAGTCGCATGCAAAACGTATACTCCATTGGCATATTCATTTGTAAGGCAGGCTACTCCACAGTCTGTTGAGAGAAACGAGATTGGGTTCTCAAAAGCTTTTCCAATATCAAGTTTATTTCCACATCAGAACTTCTCTTCGCGCGAGCATTTAAACAGATTCTGTGCCGCTTCGGCATCCTTTCCGGACAGAAATTTCTGTTAAAGGCCATTTTAATGAAAGCCGCTTTGAACATTAAGCTTAAAGTGTTAACATCTAAAAACTCACGAGCACAAAATTCAATTGCAGCTTCTAACTCTGTTGGCCGAGAGCCAGCATTCATAAATAACGGCAGACACAAAGTCGTGTTTTGATTGCTTTCATTAGTCTTGAATATATTTATTACTAAATTAATATCAAAGAAACATATTGCACTGGGACTACTAATACGCTCTCTTAATATTAAGATTCAAAAGTGCTTGTAACCAGAAGTTACATTTTAGATGGGGAGTTAAAGTTCATCCAGTTCGAACAATACATGTTTCGTTGCCTTGAAAATAATTATGACTCACCGAAATTATTTCAAGTTGATTTTGTTGTATGCAATCTTATGAAGTCCCCACAATGAGTAAAGAATAGAATTGTACGATTGCTAAGACCATGTATTTTGAAATGTCACTATACACTACCGTCCTTAAGTTCGGAAACACCAGCACATTTCGAAAATATTTGATGTCCGACGCGTCAAAAGATTTTTGTATTTAAATATCTAGCCTGGGAAAAGGAAATGTAGTTAATATTTAACCATATTGATGTGTGTAACACGTAAAAAGTGAAATGTTAATAACATTTCATAACATGGCTCGACAGAGAGCTTCCTAAGAGAGCGACATCCGCGGTGACCCGATTGGAAAAGTATAGGAATAACAACCGGAGAGCTACGAGTCTGAAACTCGATCCAACCAAAGACCGTCGTATACGCGGAGGCTGGTGCACGTTAAATGTGTCGTGTTCTCAAATGTCCCCATGCTGGCGTATTGTGGAAGCTTGGAGAGTGTGTGCAAGCTCAGGTGTTGACCTCCTCATTTGACCACTGTACAAAATTATAAGGTGTTGTCTTCGGATCTTTCCCATCGGAATTGATCCCGGACAGTCGCCAATAACCCGTTGTATAACAGATCTAGCGTGATATGGATTCAAATACAAACCTACTTACCCAAAACAGCTACGTAAAATTGAGTGTCATTTTCTGGTGAACCACGTAGAATTCTTTCATTGCATCTAATTAGTAAAAGCTGAGACCAGTTTTGAAGCACTTAAACTTACCATGGGAGTTTGTTTTATTACTGCGTTTCGGAAATGTTTGGGGTGTTTGAAACTGCTGAATTTGATTCTTAAGACCCCTAAGAAGAAATTAATTGTCGATAAACGAGCTTAGATCGCTAATCCAACAATTTATCGAAGCTTTAACTGAACATTGCTTTATTTTATAACAAATGATACTTTTTCTGTTCCAAAATAAGTTTTTCATATGTATGTATTTTTAGGAATATTAATATTTTCTATTCTATTTTTAATCCTCATTGTGGTTGTTTTGATTATGTATCTTGTCGTTAGCAAAAGTGACCAGTTTGTTATGAACGATCTATCTCATGATTAGAAGAAAATTAACCAGATCTTGATCTAGTATCGAGAATACATATCCTTCTGACGAGATATCTTGTCGTTAGTAAAATTGGTCCAATATTCATAGACGAGATATACCGTGTAGGGTTAAGGAATGGGGACAACATTCGTTAATGGTTCCAAACTATGTAAGAATGTTATTCAATCGTCTTTTCGACGTGGAATACGTTTTACCTTTTGAAACCGGGGTACCACGCTTAATTTTTGAGCGTCAAAAAAAGTGGCATTTTATAAATTAATGGGCAAAATTTAATAATTAAAAAAATATAACTGATGCACAAATAATGATGTCGCGTTCAGTAGAGCATTAAACAAAGAATGTTATAATAAATGCTCATTGATTACGTGCTAACATCACCGGGTGATGTAAACGCAGCGCAAAGTTGAGTCTCAAATATGCAAACTGCCGCTCACATTAATTTAGTCTAACTGCGGTATCCCCGACGTTTGAAGTGTAATTTGTTTTGTCATTTTGAGTTTTATAAATAATAATATAAATTAAACCTAGATATTTAATACTTGTTTAGATATCGGACTTCAAAGTGGAAATTTGGCAAAAATTTCAAAATGTCCAAATATATGTATAGTAAGCACCAAAAGAATTATAAAAACGTCAACAAGAAGAAATATAGAGAGATGGGGAATACAAGAAGATCTAGACATCCGATGCTGAGTGTCAACGGGCTCAGAGGGAGTCCTTGAAAGTATAGGCGTCGCATCTTCACGGTGAACAAATGCCTGATACGAGTGAGCCAAGAACCTCCACCGCTCAGTGTGACGCAAATAGCATGATGACATAAACGTTTTATAATCGAATAATAGAGTATAATAGAATAATTCAACCCATGAAGTTAGTAATGAGTCACAACCTTCAGCATCAACAGCGAGTGCATCAATTGTGATATATGTGCAGAGAGATGAACATTTGATGTGTGAAATTAAAACAGTGCAGTACTGATTTTTTTCACTCTCATCTACCATTTGGCCTCACTGACATATTTTACGACTTAAACCTAGCCGCAGTGTCCCAACACAGATCCATCAGTATTTTCATTGTAAACAAAGGCTGGTGAAAAATATCGAAAGAAAAGGAAATTATTCAGATATGCACCAATTGAGAACATGGAAAAGTTCGAAAATACTTTTTTAACATTACAAACATTTGTGTGGAGAGTGTAATGAAGTAATCTGGAAGTAACAATTACAAAATTGGACTCATTAAGAAAAAAAATTGAGACGTGAAAATCATCCCTTCCAGGTTAATGTAATTATAAACCCAGAAACTATATTAAAAGTTAAAAACTCTTAATAAGCAATACTAACCAAGTTAGAAAATAAATCTTTTAATGTACGATTCAATTATAAAAAGTGCTACTTGTTTTAGGACTGAGAGTTTTCTTAGTTTTTTTTTGGCGCAAGCGTCATATTTCGCCAAAGGATCATTTGACCAAAATTAATAGTATTACGATCCTTAGGATACTTTCGTCTGCCGGAAGGAAACGAACACTCATCATCTGATTGTTCCATAGAACGGGTGAAGACGACCCTCTGTATTAATTCATTATCGGATTGATACGCTCGATATGATAGCAGATTTTAAATATTTCACCCTTTTTGTTGTTACTCTATAGAAATTAGCATTCGCAAATTTACCGTGTCGTTGTGGCGATATAACATATTATTATATGTTATATCGCCAAGCGAGGTGATAAAAGGCCGAATCAACCAACCTAGTCAATTTTCACAGGTCAGCCACGTGACTATTAGTGGACTCGTTGATCATACTTTTTGAAGCCCCTCTCAATAGCTCAGTCTACTTATATTTCACGTCTATGAACTTTACTGACACAGCAGATAGATATAGTACTCAGGGAAGAATCGAACTTTCACCTCTTACAACTCACAGATGTGACAGAATGAATATCAAATTTGCATAGGAAATAGCATTAAAATTTGATTAAAATTTTTCTCAAGATGTAAATAAAACTAATTTAAATCGCTCCATAAGCCGTAATAAAATAAGTTATGATGTTTAGCAACATCACAGATTTTTGCAATAAATTGACTGTTATACCCAAAATAAATATTAACCTCTATTTCGGAGACAATGTAGGCATTTAATAGAAACCAAAGTACCCTTTCTGAGCTTTTACTTTAAAAGTCCACTGCTGACATATTAGCTGAGATGAGATGTGTATGAAAGAATATCAATGTTGCAATTTATAGTTTGTCTTGAGTCTTGGAGAAAATAATTTATCACTTCGAACAGTAATGTTAGGAAAGCTTAAAATAAGGAAATACGAAAAAGCTAGCGTAATATTATAAAGCGAAAGAATCGAATGAAGATCAGTAGCACTGTTAGTGACACATCATTGGAAAAACGACACAAATAAAAGAGAACATATATTTTCAGAATGGAAGTCAATATTTTTGACACTTGAAAAGATGACTTCTGATTACGAAATTAATTTGATTCAGTGAAGTGAAATTTCCTTTCTGATTTATAAGTATCGTTTTGATAAAATATGACTGAATGTTAAACATATTGGTATATATATTTTAATAAAATTTTATGGTATAAAATCAAAATGTCATTTGTTGAAACAGCCGAAATGTTTTCAGTTGTGTTTTGTCATAATATACTATCTCACTTATCGACATCTTCAAACTTTGTAAAATAGAAATAAAATTGTCAAACTGTAGCTAGGTAGAATCAACTTTGCAGTGAAGCAACAAAACGGGTGATTATGTTTAATGGGTAGTAAAAGAATATGAAAATTACATTTCCACATCAAAATTAAGTTGCTTAGGTAATGTGACACTCAGCGTAGGACTCAAATTTTAGTTCTTGAATGAATTTAGTCTGCGGTCTTTCAACTTTGACTCCTTATTTTGCTATTTTGAGATATCCTTTAATGTAAGTGTGAATTACTAACTACTACCCAAAATCAACCTACAATATTGTTTGGTTGATTGTCTGGGGTTTTACGTTGCATGGTTTTCAATATTTTAATATGTAACTTTGTATATATAGAACGTATATATCAACAACGAAGTACTTTTTAGAAGTGTGAAGTTACACAGGTTTTCAGCATTTTTTTTGTGTATTTATAGTATACACAGGCGTAACGTATATCAGCAATGAAGTACTGTTTGGAGCCGTGGTAGCTCAGGCAGTAGAGCGTCGGGATAGCATTGGTAGGGTTGTGGGTTCTGTCCTCAGCGGAGCCTGTAATTCTGATGGTTGCGAGATCGCCGCTTAGACCAGGCTAAAGGCCGTCGTGTTCTCTAATGGTGGCTGGGGCACGTTAAATAGGTCGTGGTCACAAAGTCCCCCATGTTCCCATACCAAATCAATACCTCTGGGGGTACCTGAGCAGGGGGTTATCGGCCTCTGATTGGGATCTAAATTACGATATGTGTGGGTGAATGGATGTGTAAAAGGGACCTTCCTGTAAAACGGATGTGTCATGTATGAAGAAGTCCAACCCTCCGGGGCAATGGCACCCCCAATTGGGCCATATATGGCCCGCACGACAACAACAACAAGTAGTGTTAAGTAATGTGCACTTACATTGTATGTATACGTGTTTGAACATTGTTGACTGGGGGATGTGATTATGAACACTAAATTTAAAAAATGGCTCTCACCATATTCGACATGCCCTTTGATGAATGGCCCATGATGAAAAATTGAACTGAGAAGTCCCTGAAAATCACTTCCAATTACTGTCAGAAACTATGTGATAACAGTCACTGCTTCTACTCCTATCGCGTTTTCATTCTTCGTTGTCACTCATCCTTCCATTTACGAGGCTCCTCATAAATGCTCAACCACTAAAGGCAACACAGGACAGTCAAACAGTCGAAATAATTCATTGCATAGTTTGGAAAACTAATAAAAAAATAACGTGTATCGCAAAAAGTAATAAAAAGTAAAAGTAAGTATTGATAGTATTTTCTTCACAAAAAGTATTCGAAATAGATTATCATGTTTTGATATGGTCCTCAAACGTTTCGATATCAGGTATAGTAATTTGAAAATAGCTTTGATTATTAACATTATACATTAAAATAGCATACGCTAGTTTTATTGTGTGTGTGATGCTGAGTACATTTCATGTTTGGTATGAATGTTGAGTACATTTTAACATATGGTGCTGTAGAATTTCGTTCTTACGGATTAAATAAAATATGGCTATTTCCGTACTAAAACATCTGAAATGGAAAATACTTAATACACTTATCACCGGGAGCAGGAAGTGCTTAAAACTACGAAGTACTTCGCTGAACAAAGTCTTTGCAGAGCATTTTTTTCCTTAATTTTATAAAAAATTTTGGACAGTTTTTTTTCAATCATAAGTTACGATGTTCTACAGAGCAAAGCGCTCTCCTTGCCACACCTCTTTTTCTTTTCTAGCTACGGAACAACCTTCCTACACCGCTCGAATTACCACAAACACTTCATAAATAACACATCTTCTATGTCAATGACAAAATATTTAACTTCAAAAGTTATCGACAGAATTGCAAATTCTAAAAGTATGCTTTGGTTTTAAGTAAAGTAAGAGTTAATTAATTGTTATGTTTTATTATAAATATGTAATACATATTAAGCCGATATTGTGTTTTACGTCTGTTTTTTATTTTACTGCATTTTTCAGAATTTGGACGCAATGCCTGCAGAACAATTGCAATTTCTTGGAATTATGATGCAGAATCCTGAATATAATTCTGCACCTGGGCACTTATCAACTTTGAACACTGAGAAAAATACACTTCTTTACTTACATTTTTTTTTTGTAATTTTCCAATATTCTTCAGGTGGGTGAAACACCACCATTTGACATTTGAAATATACTTCATTTCAGAAACTATATCTTAAAATGTTCAAGTATTTTTATGCCAATTGAAATCAGTTTCTTTGACAGCATTCAGTATAAGAATTCCTTTAAAAGCTTTTGATCGTAAAAAATAATTTTGTTTGGAAACGTTGAAAA
Organism: Metellina segmentata; assembly: GCA_947359465.1. Lineage (NCBI taxonomy): Eukaryota > Metazoa > Arthropoda > Arachnida > Araneae > Tetragnathidae > Metellina > Metellina segmentata. Next base: position 80,746,228 of record OX375872.1, on the reverse strand, counting down.
GAATTGTAAAAGTGAAAGTGTTCTTTGATCTTTCTAAAAAATATATGTATGAAAAGGTTCCATTGTATACGAATGTCATATTTAGTCAACTAAAATTTTTCTAGAAAGCAAATTTGTCAAGCATAATGATGTACTTCACTATTCGTCGCTTGAAGGAAACGTGCATGTTATAGCAAGAATAATTATCATTTCGGTGCACATTACAGAATACGAAAAATAGTTCACAAACGTTGAATAATGCTCCTGATAAAAAACATTTTTGTTCTTAAATTCTTTTATTCGAGCAAACACCATGTTTAATATGAAATTGAAAAGTATATTAGTAAAAAGATTTTAGTCTTCCTAAATATTCTGGTATTTTAGCATTAAAAATCTATATTTGCTAAAGCTGTTTATGATATTTCTGTAAAATATTTCATTTTATTTAACTTTTTTTTTAAACATAAAAAGTCTGTGTAAAAGGCTTGATATTTTATCACTAACACAGGGATCTATGGAATTGATACAGATAATTTAGAATATTTTTATATGAGCTTAAAAATTATAAAATACCTTAAATTATATACATATAACATATTATTTTAGGAGTTTTAGAATGTACATGTATCAATTCAGCTCTTTTGGAATCATATTTTTAAAAGTGTGTGTGTAACAAAATTCTATTTAAAACATAATTTAGAAGTGTTTTGAATAGTTTTTTTTCCCTAATGGCGGGAACATTTTGACCGAAGTCATTGGCCACTACAAGGACGGAAGTGATGGCCACTTGTGAAGGAGCACCCAGTGGGAGGGCCATCATTGCCCCTAACAATTACATCGTAATTTTGAACCATGTTCAGATGACGAAGCAACACCTAAGCTGGTATACGCTTACAAACATCCATGCCCGAACCCGGATTCGAACCGGGGAACTTCCGATCTAGAGGCTAACACCTTAACCACTATACCGGTTGGTCGGCATGTTTTGAATAGTAATTTGTATTACTATTCAAAACTTCTGTATTTTGTATCTTCTTATATTCTTTTAACAACGGTTCGATACTATTTTTACTTCCATATCTTCTATAATTTTACATAAATAACAAATAACACAATCAGGGATATTTTATTTAATATTTACTTCAATAATGCAAAATAACGCTTCTTTAATGCAAATAATAGATCAGGAATAGAACTTAGAAATAAATTTTGCGAGATTTACGATATAATATTTACTAATTTTTCGTTGATATTGAGATAAAACCTTTCAGCGTTTTACATATGAATTCTTCATTTATTTATAAATATTAAGCTGTTAGAACTAATTTTATTTTGTTGAATTTAAAATGTGTTCAACTTTTTATGTAACGCATAAAGACAGTTTGATATAATCGATACAAATGGAATCCTTCATTTTTTTGTATGTTAATCCTCTGACGATCATGCAATTATAATTCTACCATGCAATCCGCATTTTTCCCTGCATGGCTTCTAACCAAAATTTCAGACTTCTAGACTAATGGAATGGATTCTTTTAACCAACTTTATGCATTAAGTGTGTGTGTGTGTGTGTTGCAGAGTAACAGAATTATTTCACCACTTGGAAATTCCATGGGATTTGTTTAGGGGGTTAACCCTCCTGGTGGCCGTTCCGACTAGATATATAGTCACTTGCAAAACTGATCAGATCCTGATAGACGATATATCTAGTCATTTTCAAAACTCACCAGATTTTGAAAATCGAGATATATCCTCATTAGAAATAAAATTGAATAAATCTAGATTTTTTTCAACAAAATGAATTTATCCCCTCGAAGACAGCTCAGGTGTCGACCTCGTCATTTGACTATGATTTAAAACTATGAGATGTTGTCCTCAGATCTTTCCCTTCGGTATTGATGCTGGACCGTCGCCAATAGTGTGTTGCGTTTTCCAGTGTGACGGAAATTTCTTTCCTATCATAACCTTTGAAAACCGACGCTTTTCTGAATTTCGTCTACCTTAATTTTGAACTACCTCGAAATATTGAGTTCAACCGACTTTTGAGCTTTAATTGTTTGACTGGATTTGGAACATCAAATTGAATTATTAAAGTTATATTGTGTACTTATACATATCCAGTTTAGCATTATAAAGTTTCAAAAGCAATGTTAAAGGTAATCTGGGATGGTTTAAAATAATCCGCGACATAGATTTATAATTTAAATAAAATCGATTGGAAAACCCTATTAAATAAAACCTTTAAACAAAACATTGATGTTAAATTGGGAATAATATACAATTAATACCTCTGGTAGATTTAAAAAGTAGTTGCAAAGATAGAAACTGAATGAATTACACATTTGTAGTTTAATATGATTAAACAATACATTTTTAATAAAGCCATTGACATTTTAAAACGCATTAAGATTATAAAATTACAATTTAAGCAAATAATACAAGAATAAGATAATAAATATCATCTACATCAAGTTGAAATTAAGAAGGCCTAGTTAGAATTACGTTAAAATAAAGTTATACATTAAATTTAGAGTAGAAATAGCGTTCGATATCACTTGTACATTTCATACAAATATAAAAATTCATATTCATCATAAAATTTCATTCAATTCATCATTCAATCATTCAATTCATCATAAAAATTCATACAATACATTCAAAGTGTAGGTGGTTGATCTATATCGACGAAAGGATTGCTCAGAAAATTCTATCGCCTTATTTACTAACAGTGCAAGATTATTTGCTTAGTAAATATGATAAAGTTCATTCGTTGAGTAATGGAGAAACCCGACACTTGTTGAACAGTATATGCTTTCTATGTCTAAGTACGGGATAAAAGGCTTCCGGACAATAGACACGTTTTTCCATTAGCTAAGAAGAATTTTCTTTTTGATATCGTGTAAAAATGATACACTCAAAAAGCTTTTTGTTTGAAAAGGATGTACGATTTCAACAGTCATAATACGAGAAGTAGATGGAGTTTCAGTTAGAGGAAACATTCGTGTCCTCCAAAATGCTTTGAAGATCGGGTTGCAGAAATTATGTGTTCAATGACCCTCCAAGTTGTTTCCACGAGTTATCTCCTAGATCCAGATCAGACCAATTTCGCAAATGACGAAATACCCCGTCATCAAGATAGTGGCGATTTTCTTGATGATGACATCAAGACCTGGGCAGTTTTTTTCTTATGATGAAATACCTCGTCCATCAAAATCTATTCATTTTTGCTAACGCCAGATACCTCTTCGAGGCAACCACCAGGAGGGTTAAAATGAGCTAAAAAAATTCAGTAGCTATAAATCAAACTAACTTTACAAAATTTACCTATCATTCATTGAAATATATAATTTTTTTAAATCCTTTAAACCAAACCTTCATTGTAATTGTCAAGACGAGGTATATTCTCATTAGGAACACTGACTAGATCTTGATCATGTCATCATAAAAAATAGGCAATATTTTCTTGACTAGATATCTCGTCATTAAGATAGTTTTGCTAATGGCAAGATATCTCGTCAAAACCATTTGGAGGGTTGGATACACTAAGTTGTGAGGTTGATTGAGTATTACAGTATTCCTACTTGTGCTCTGGGTCTTAAATATCTGCCTATAAATCGCCGTCAAGCGACGGATATACACACAAGGAAAGTTTTACTGACATAGAACAGAGACATGCATCTAGGGTAAGTTACAGGAACATGTATCGTATAGGTAAATGATTCTGCTAGTTTATGAATCTATAAATAATATTTATACTAGGTAAACATGCATTTTCTTGATGATTATGCAGGTTTAATACAATTGTTCTATAAGCTCTTTCTAAATTTTTCGTATGAATACAGTTTGCAATTTACTTACACCACTTGAGTGAGTACTCATTTAACATTTTCGAAGATCAGTGGTAAAGTTTTGTTCGTAATAAAAACACAAGACGAACGACACGATATTACATTATTATGTGACATTGATATTACATTATACTACTCGTCTAGAGAGATCTGTGAACACACGTATACACGGATACATACATTCTTGATTCGGGAATTTATAGTGAATATTTTTCATTTATAAAGTTGGTAGTCTTTTAACTTACATCACACCGGAGCAACAGGGTATTATAAACAGTCTGCGATCAACCCCGAAAGGAAAGATGAGGACGAAACCTCGTAACCGCCGTCAAATGAAGAGGTCAATATTGTGTAGCTGAAACCCTATTCTCCAAGTTTCCTCACGATGTCAATGTGAGGGCATTTGAGGTTATGGCAGATTTAAAGTGCACCAGCTTCCACCTACAGGATGGTCTTTTAGTTGGATTGAGTTTCGAAATCGCAACCTTTCGGTCGCTAATATGATACCCAATTGAGCTACTGCGATCCTGCATTTGCAAAAGTAGGTAGGTATTTAATTAACGTTGCGCTAGAGCAACACAGCGGGATGTTGGCGATGGTCCGGGATTGAACCCGAAGGTAAAGAACCGAGAATAACACCACGTAATTATGAACCATGGTCGGATGGCGAGCATTTATATAACAATTGGTAGAGACACATCTAGCTTCGGTGGTGAACTAGAAGTTATTTATGTAGCCTTAGAACACAGATAATTGCTCATAAATATTTCAAAAACACTATTTCGTCTGGTTACAAGGAAGCTCTGCAAGTCATATCTACCAATAGAATATATGACTCTTGAGAGAATTTATGACTGTAGTTTCACCTCAAATTTCTTTGCTGATTCCATCTTGCTAGAGCGGTTTCTTGCTCACTGTGGTGCGGAAGCAAAAGAAAATTAGGACCTCTAGCTAAGAAAAGTGTTCTTAAACAGCCATTAATGAATTTTCATTCTGCCACACGTCTAATTAAATTAAAGTTTGTAAAAAAATATAAATTCGGTATTTTAAATGAAGCTAAGGGAAAGGCCCTGGGAGTGTCTTGCTGATTCAGTCTCTAATTCCAATTAGTTTATTTCATAATTTTCGATAAGCTTAATATGAAGTTTAACAATTAGGATTAATAAGTACAAATGAATACATAAGACGTAAAATTAATCGTTGAAATATCGAGTCCAATAATCATTTAAAACTTATAAACTTGCTAAACATGAAGAACGAAATGCTGAAACACGTAATCGCAGATTTAACCCCCGAAATGAATGTGCGAAAAACTCAGAAAAGACGTCATGTGCCAGAAAGACCATATCTCTTAAGTGCAATTGAGCAGATCTATTCTGATCGAATAGTTGGGAACTATTCATTTGTGGCCTTCCCTTAAACCTCAAGAAATCATAGAGTTAAGTAGATAAAAGCATTAGGCCGTTTTTTTCGCCTATTTTTCCTAGTTCACTAGTTCTAGGACGCCCACAACTTTTCAGGGGGTTAGAAGACTCAAAGGCATAAGGAAAGTTGCAATGAGAATAACAGTCTCTGGCTCTTTGGTTATTTTATGCATTAAGTTCTTGATCCTGAATGAGAAGAAAAATGAAAATAATTACGAGAAGTCGGCAAAGAAATATCGGAAGGGGATTTGGTGTATTTCTCAGTAACTTCATTCCTATATTCAACCACTCAATAGGATGGACGCCCGCATTTCAGAGCAATCGACTCAATTGTATTAAGTAGTGCATTTATTTTAAATTATTTTAAATTTTTAAATTAAGCTAATTCAATTATTTTAGCATCTAATGTTTTGCAGAATTGCGTTTCCATCAAAGATAAGGTCCACGGGTGCCCATTTAGAAGAGCAACGGATTAGCAAACGGAGGGTTGCGAATTTGAAACACGGGGGCTGGTTCATGTTAAATCCCTCGTGTCCTCAAATGTCTTCAGGTTGGCGTGGTGTGGAAGTTTGGAGAGTGGAACGCCAGCTCAGGTGGGGTTCTCGTCATATCATATGACCGTAGTTCAAAACGTCGAGGCGTTATTCTTGGAGGATAATTTTCACTGCACTTCCTTTACTGTAATATTATTTTCACTGTACGTCTTTTACTACACCTATTTCTTCTGTACCTCTCCAGTACTACACTATTACTTTCACTGTATCTCCCTTAGTGTAACAGTATTTTCACCTCACACCCTTTACTATAGCAATGATTTCACACAATAATATATTTTCTTTTATTATAACAATATTCTACTGTATAACACCTTTATACAATAATATTTCACTGTACCTCTTTTGCTGTAATATTATTCTCACACTGTACCTACTTTTCTATGATAATTTTTTTCTGTGATATGTATATTTACTACAAATATGTTTCTAAGTTAAATTATTAACTGGCATAACTCAGAAAGCTAAAATTTAACATAAAAATTTAGAACATTCCCATATGCCTCTCGAGTGTTTCAATTTACTATCATATACATACTTTCCTAAAATAATATTTAGCTATAAAAACTCCTTTACTGCCCTAGTATTTTCACTGTACCTCTCTAACTGTGATATTATATTCACTCTGTAAAACAACTTAACAACAAGATTATTTTCAATGTAGCTTCTTACGGTATATAACATTTTTACTGCACCTTCTTCACTACAGTAATGTTTTTCTATAATACATCTCATTTACTACAAATATATTTTAAAATTCAGTTAAGTACATAATAACTCAAAAAGCGAAGTTCATCTAAAAAACTATACATTTGCGTATGATCCATTGCTTCAATTTGCTATACTAATATTTGACTATAGTACCCCAACTTTATTATAATTATTATTTTCACTGCAGCTTCTTTACTATAACATGTCTTATTATTTTCACTGTCGTTTTGCTATATTATTTTCACGGCACTTCGGTTATTTTAATATATTTTTCGAAAACCTTTGGAACTGAAAAAACTAATTTCAAGTTACCTCCTTTATTATAATATTGTTTTTACTAAAATACTTCTTTTTGTATAAATATATTTTAAGTACAATTATATTGATTGTATAATACCTCAAAAAGTATTAAACATAAAATAAGTGTGCGTTCACGTATGTGTGTATCTCAGTTGTTTCAATTAACTAGTATAGTTTCTTTACTCTAATAATATTTGACTCTAAAATACCTCCTTTTCTGTAGTACTAATTTTTTGTGTACTTTTTTTACTGTAATGTTATTTTATCTGTCCTTCTTTACTATAACGTTTTTATCATACTAAAATAATTTTTTACATTACTATAATAATTTTTAAAACCCCCCCCAATCACATCAACGACACAATCCTTGAAATAACTAAAAAAAAAAGTTCAACTTCAAAAACTACATTTGCGTATGTATCTGGGCTGTTTCAATTTACTAGTATGCTTCCTTTCCTCTAACAGTATACGACTACAATATCTCTTACTGTAATACTATTTTCATGGCAACTATTTTACTGTAATGTTATTTTCTCTGTATCTCTTTTACTATACTTTTTTTCTTATATAATACTTCCTCTACTATTATAATTTTAAAACTCAATCATAAACTACACAATCCTGAAAATGCGGAGTTAAACTTCAAAAAATGTACATTATCGCATGTATCTAGGTTGTTTTAATTTACTACAATAATATTTAACTCTATAACACCTCCTTCACTAAAATATTACTTTCAATGTGCATCTCCTTTACCTACTGATATTTTTACTACAATAATTATTTCCCCATAACAATGCTTTAAAGTACCGCTATATAACTATATAACGCCAAAAGTGTTCAACGTGAAAACCGAACCCTCGCGTGTGCCAGTTGGTAGTTTCAAGCCGAAAATAAAAGCGAGACATTGCAGAAAAAACCATTTGTATCACATTTGCGGCTCTTTCCTCTATCATGTGCGTGTCACATGCTATTACGTTTCGGGTTTTGCATCGAAAACAGGAGTATCAGGTGGAAGGAAAATAAAAAGCGCACACTCCGGCAAACAAAACGGGATAAAGGGACTCACTGTTGGATGGAACGGCGCTCAGGATCCGGATGCCGCTGGAGAAGCAGAGGAGTGCCGCAATGCAGGACAGCATCTTTCCGTCCGGCCTCGCTCGCTCCGGAGTTCCGACTCTCTTGTCCGGACAGCACGCAGTCTTTGTAATACTAATCCGTGCGCACGCGTACCTTGAACCTATGAGCCGCCGCTAACTTTCACGGAACAAAGTTTTCCGGCCACTTGGACATCAGCGCACCAGTGGAAGGGGCAAATGGAGACACGTAGCGGGCAGTTTTTCGACTTTTAAATTACCTCCGTATATAACTTTTCCCACTTGTTTCGTTCGTTTTAGTCACTGTATTATTGTAGCATTATAAGCACGTCGCTCTTCAAGAAGTGCTGCAACGCAAAGCTGGAAACTTTAAAGGAGGGCAAAGGGTTTGAAAATGTTAAAGTTGGTAGCGGGTAGTTTTTCTACTTGTTTCATTCATTTTATTCACTGTATTATTGCAGCAATACAAGCACGTCGCTCTTCAAGAAGTGGCCTAACACAAAGCAGAAGGCTTTAAAGGAGGGTAAAGAGATTGGAAATATTTAGCGGGTAGCGAGCATTTTTCAACTTTTCAAATTCTCCCAGCTGAAAATGCTTCATCCCCTTTATTACTACAATATTAGAATCATGTTAATCCTTAAGAATTGACCAAATGCAAAGACTATTTTACAACAAAGGAAGGTTTGAGGCCATCAAACAAGTAGAGACAATTTTTAAATTTTATTAAAATTTTCTGGACAGCAAGTTTTTGTAGCCGCAACTTCAAACACTCAAATACCATTTTTACTGGATACAGAATATTGAAAGGAGACATAATTTCAATCATTAGTCATGATAATTTTTTAATCATTAGTCATGATAATTTCTTAATCATTAGTCATGATAATTTTTTAATCATTAGTCATGATAATTTTTTAATCATTAGTCATGATAATTTTTTAATCATTAGTCATGATAATTTTTTAATCATTAGTCATGATAATTTTTTAATCAGTACTCAGATTAAACTTAGACAACACTAATGTGCTATTATCATACTAAGATTTATTGATTACCATTTAAGGTAGGAAGTTAATTAACGTCTCACTGGAGCCGTTCAAAGGTCCATTGGTGACGGTCCGAGATCAATACCAAAGGAAAAGATCCGAGGATAGTGCCTCGTAATTTTGAACCACTGTCAGATGACGAGAACAACACCTGAGATGACTTCTCACTATCTTAACTTCCACACAGTACAAACGTGTGGAGATTTGAAGCCACGACAAATTTAACATGCACCAGCTGGTAGTGTACACAACTGTCTTTGGCTATACCGTGTTTCGAATTCGCTGCCCTCCGGCTACTAATACGTTGCTCGTTTAACTGGGCTACCACGGACCGATTACCATTTAAAGAAATATATAGAAACAGAATCATAAATATGAAGAGAAATATCTTCAATCAATCATTTAATGAGTTAAAAACTAAATAAGTTTAAAGATCACAAATAATAATTATAAGATAATATTGTTAGAGGAATTCATTAAACCAGTTCGGAATACATAAAACTATAATTTCTGCTATATTTAAAAAAAATTAAACTTTCCTTGGAAACATTTCTAATTGAATTTTCAATTTACGAATATTACGCAATAGAAAATCCTTAGTATTGTTCCTTTCAATTATCTTTCGGTTTCTGCTTTAAAGCACCGATATCCGATTGTTCTTTTAATTTAGCTTTCATCATTTATTATGATGGGATTGAGAATGAAAAAATTGAACTACACTCAAAATGGAATTGAAAAACAGGTAAAATAAAACTAACGAATTTAATATTATCGAATAAGAAAATGTAAGTAAAACAGGTACTTTTTGAGACAAACACCTTAAGTGTTCATTAACACGTAATAATTTTAAATTATTTGACACAAAAATGTTAAATTAATTTGACACAATAATTTTAAATAACCCCGATCCCTAATATTTAGCCTATTCTGTTGTATGCTTTAAAAAAAATGAACAGACACTAACCTATCATACAATAATTATGTAACTGAATATTCGAAAGTTTTTAAGAGGACATACAGCAACATCAAAAATCCTAGCTCAAGAATTAAGGAGTTTTGCTCAATCTGTGTCTGTGCATTTCGACGTCGTTTGCAGAAGCGGGATTTTTTTTGAAGGAGTCCATTGATGCGATTACCTTTGCTTCTTACATCGCAAGCGTCTGGGGCTGCACTTGTGCATAATCGTCACACGAATGGTATCACATAATATTTTCGGAAGAATCTCGATTCTGTCTACAGTACTATGACGGTCGCATCCTAGTTCGGTGGCAAAAGCCTGGATGACTCTTGCATTATGTATAGCCAAACCAGTCCGTCACAAGGCACTATGCTGTACGGTGCCATTGGATTCTACTCCTGTACCCGTGTAATATTCGTAGCCTGTATATTCGACAGACATCGTTGCATCTCAGAAGTTTTATAGTCTGTTCTTCTCCCATTTCTTCGATGCTTGCATGCTATCAGTTTTCAACAGGATGAAAGTGATCGCACATGTCATGCAGCGTATAATTCGTCAATGTACACCTGGTTTTACTTCTTGCATGGCTCTCTCGTTCACCAGATCTGTTGCTCATCGAACTCGTCTGGTCGACGATTGGCTAACGACTGGCACACCACAGACCACACAAGGGGGAAATAAGAAGGGGCCCCTATCTTAGTTATCTTTTTTTTATAATTGTGTTTTACATGTTTTGAGGTTAAAATTTTACCTTCATATTTAATTTTTATGTCATCACTTAGTTTTATTCATTCTAAATCTGTTTTAATGGTGTCCTGGATATTAGTTTAAAGTCTTTTCAGTAAATTTCCTAATTTTTACAGCTTATCCTCTTTTGGATCTTGCACCATAAAACCCAAATCAAGCAACTACTGTACAGCTACTAATTTCTTTGCGGTGATCAAAGCGAAAGGGGTTCTTATTTCCAGTCATTTCACCCTTAAGCCTTTTGTTATACGTATAGCAAATACGACTTTTATATCTCTTGCACTTCATGGTGTTGCATTTTCGATAGCCCGTAGTGCATTTCCCGTTTGAAGGTCAACTCAAGGGTCAGTTCTTTCACTCCGTTACCTTAAATTGTGTTGGTACAAGAGATGTGGGTGTTTCGAAAGCTTGAACGAGAAAGAATTTGTGTTTTCAAGTGTTGCACATAATTTATAGACCGACTCTGGCAAGTTGGTAGTCGAGTCACGTGGTTCGAAAGAGTCTGTTCTCTAAGCTAGGTGATAGGTTGGAACATAAACAAAGCGCTTGCACATCTGCATCCTCAGAACGGACTTTGGTTTTGTCTTTCGTGCAGAACCAGAGCTATCACTGCTATCGCTTCGGTGCCGAAATCGATAGCATTAATAACGAGTTGGTCAGAGAAAAGCATCCACATTGATCTCCATTCCTGCTTTTGAGTATCTTATGCTTCTTCTAATAAGTTTTCATACCTTTTCAAAAATTGACTGACCCAAGGTCGACTTTCTTCTAGTTGGAGCCGTACTATGATGTTATTTTACAAGGTTTTGATTCGATTTTATGTTTAATTTGTTGTTCTCAGTGTTTTGAATAAAAAAGCATTTAATTTAATGAATAATTTGTACCATTTTAATTTCTAATATGCAAGTACTCACTGCCAAAAGTTAAGCACGGAGAGGACAATGTTCATTTTCAGAAGCCAATTTGGATTTGAGAGGTTTCAATTTGCTGCAGAGGTAGTTGGAAGCATGCAAATGTGTTATGTAACAGCCAATCACGTTTTCTTGTCGAGAAAAATGTAAAAAAGGCAGTCGTATAAGAATCCAGGATTATGAAGGGTTATAGCACTGGAGTCATAAACAAAATTATGTATAAATTCAAAACAAATAAACATAACCGACATTAATAGGGTATGTGACCACCCTTCATCCTCATACAAAGTTAGCGTGTGACCATGCTTTCCATGAGGTGATCAACTACCTCAGAGTCAAGTAATCGCCATTCCTCCTAAAAGAGCAGTTTGTAACTCTGTGAAAGTAACTGGGGATGGGAAACGTGACCCACAGCACGGCCGAGGGCATCCCAAAGATTTTCAATGGGATTCAGGTCGGGCGAGTACCCCGGCCAAACCATGCGTGCAATCCCCTCACTCTCCAGGTAGTAGTCGACGATGCCATCGCTATGGGGAAGCGCATTATCATACATTAAAACTAAAGAAGGACCAACTGCTGCAACGTACAATTTTACAGTGGGTTCTAGGACTTAATCCTGATACCGGACAGCCGTCACAGAACCCCGTATATAGATGTGCAAGTAGGTGCAATATCCTAACGAAATCCCGGCCCACACCATGGTGCTTTCACCTCGGAAAGTTCTGGAGCCGATTGAGTGTGCCTTGTTCTCTCCAGACCCTTACACGTTTGTCATCTGGCTCCAGGGCAAATCTCGACTCATCCGTGAACATAACGTTAACCCAATCAGACACAGTCCAATTCGCATGTTGCCGACACCATTTTAATCGAGCCCCACTGGATTGGACTGATAAGAAGAACACAAACCCGGGCTTACAGTCCATTCATGTGTAGCCTTCCGCACACAGTAGCGGCAAATATCGTCTTACCACTGGACACTGGAACCATAGATGTCACACGTGGGGAGGTCTCTCTTTGATTCCGCTTCGCTACAACAGCAATATATCGATCTTCCGCGCCGCTCGTCACCCTTGGGCGGCCGGCCACAGGTCTTCGGACAACTGTTTGGCTTGTTTGAAATTGTTTCCCTAATCGCGATAAGATGGAATAATGAACGCCGAAGAAAAGAGCAACAGTAATGATTGATTGCCCTGCTTTCAAGGCGTCCCACAGAACGCCAGAGCTCGCTATCAGCCATTCGTATTCTGGAAGCCATAGAAACACGTCTGTCTTGAAAATTAATTGTATGAAAGTTCTGAACACATTTTACAGCACTTACATGCAACTCCTATAACCCTTTACAGTGCTGACTTCTTATACGACTGCCTTTTTTACATATCTCTAGACACGCAACCATGATTGGCAGTTACAAAACACGTTTGCTTACTTCTATCTACCTCTGCAACAAATTGCAGTCTCTGAAATTCAGATTGGCTTCTGGAAATTTGGATTTGGTAGTGAGTGCATTTCTAAGTACTCATGCCGCTCTTTTTCTTGTCCCAAGAAACCCGATAAATCGAGGACCATCTGGATTTTTCGTACCATAGGAAGTTATTCCTATTGTACGAAAGCTATGATACGAAGCCATAACTTCCAGTAAATATGACTTTCTTTGTATAAGCTGTAACCTGATATACCGTGTGAGGTTAGATTTTAAATAAAAGCTCCTTCTTAAATCTCTGATTTTTTAACAACTGTACCTCAATTTTTGAATGGTGGATTGTTAAAACTGCAACATTGATTTCGAAAATGGAAAAATGTCTTGGATTGCATTTAGTATAGCTAATTAACGGGTTTTTTTGCACTGCATCTAACAACTGCTTTTAGCTACCATCTTGGATATTGAACACTTCTAAAGAAAACTTTTACGCTGATACTTTTATAATTTAATGCTAAGAAATGGGGGGGGGGGTCGGAGGTTTTACTTACGGAAGTGCTTAAAGTGAATATTGCCCCCGAAGCCATCTTGCAGGGAATCTAATAATAGGAATTTTAAAAGCTATAATATCCTGTATAAGATTTTTAACGTTCTATAAGCTGTAAGCTGATATCTCATGTGGACTGGGATTAAAGTAAAAAATCTCTTAAACCTCTAGTTTTTTAACAACTACTCTCAACTTTTAAAAGGTGGATTGTTAAAGTTGAAGTGTTGATTTTGAAGTGTGAAAAATGTCTTGTATTATATATTTAGCATAACTATTTAACGTTCTTTTTGCTCTGTACCCATATTTACTTCTAACAACTGCATTAAGCTACCATTTTGGATATTGTACACTTCCAAAAAATTCGAGATGCTTTTCTAAATTCAGGCAAAGAAATGAGTTACTCGTAAAAACGTTCAAAGTGAATATTTTCGAAGCGGCCTTGCAGGGAATAGTTTAAAATGAAATTTTATGTAGTTAAAGTAGGACAAAACAGATTAAACAACTTGCACTCTTATATAAATAAAACTGAAACGTTGAAATTAACTGCCTCGCCACCCAGGGAATACCATCATACTAAAAAGAAAACGACGACCTCAATTTAGGCAACATTTTGAAGTAATATTCCCGAAATGCAGACATTTTGCCAGTCGTTTCCTGCCGGGAATTTTTAATAAAAACTAGATCCAGTTTCTCCGCATATAATTTCACAGACTGTGAAAGATAAATAATAAAATAAGCTTCTATATAAATTCATGCATTACTTTTAAGAATTTCGTCTACGATTTAAATGAGCTCCTTGTCCTGATGAAACTCATCTGAGACTATTCGCTTTATGCTGAATACTTAAAAATAAATAGCAGAAGGGATTTAATGTAGACTTCATTGTATTTCCCTAACTAAGTGTTTTGTTTTCAAGATTTTAAATACGTCGATCCCAGTCAGGTTTGAGTAAAATTGAACAAAAAAAGCAAATGCGCATTTTACTCAAAGTTCTTTCCATGGTAAATAAAGTCAGTATATTCTTCAATTTCTGTTATCATTTTTTGGAGAGTTCTATTTTCAGATGTTTAAATGAGATTTATATGGTATTTAACAAACAATAAGTTCAAAATACTTTATATTTAACCAGGGACTGATTCTATTTCCCTTTGATGTTCTTGTATTGCTACAGTGTAACGTGAATTAAAATACCCACTTACCATACCTTCCGTTAAGTGATCCGAATTGTTTAAAAAATAGAAACGAAAAAGACGGTATTCAAACAATGACGGTATTAAAAAATTATTTCTTAAAGACGATATTCAAAAATTGACTCAGAATAAGAAAATTCAAGTTACTCCTCGTCATCTAACTGTGGTTTAAAATTACGAGGTATATCCTCAAATTTTCTCCTTAGGGATTGATCCCGGTCCGTTGCCAATAGCCCGTGAATAATTATAGTGCAACGTTAATTTACTACCTACCTACCAATCTCTAGTTACTCATATTTGGTAATTGGTAATTTTAGTTAACGTCGTACTAGAGCAACACAACGGGCTATTGACGACGGTCCGGGATCAGTACCTTAAGGGAAAGATCCGAGGACAACACCTCGTAATTTTGAACCACGGTCAGATGACGAACAACACCTGAGCTGGCATCCCACTCTCCAAACTTCCACGCCAACCCAACGTGAGGACTTTCGGCCACGACATATTTATGGTGCACCAGCCGCCTCTACACCATACGTTTACAAACATCCATGCCCGAACCCGGATTCGAACCAGGAACCTTCCGATCAAGAGGCTATTACTCCTATTTGAAAGTCATTTAACCGCTCTATTGATTTAAATATTCAATTATAAACTAACTTAAAAAAAGTTTATAAGGTCAAAGTCGTCACATATTGTCATAAGTAGAGGGAACTGTAAATAATCGTAGTGTTTGAAAATTATTTTGTCTTGCTGGTCTATAAATAAAATAAAACTTACAATTACTTCGTACATAAATTCAGTTACATAATTATAGATTCATTCATCAAAGATTTTAATGTAGTTTCAAAAAACGAAACTAATAAAGGAAACGTAATTTGCCATCTTGCAGGAAGAAAGTAAATATTGTTGAATTAGTTGTTGTATTTTTAACTTTTTTAATTGAACTATTTTTTGATACTGTCATCCTTTAAAATAATTTATGTGATAATGAATAGTGATGGAACTCACGGGATATTTCTATTGATGCCATTTGCTTTTAGCACACATTTTAGTAGTAAACAATAAGTTGAAAAATCTAGATTTATATTTTAAATTCCAATTAAGAAGCTAGGGGGTGGTATTAAATAAAAATGCAAAATTTGGTTTCGTTCTCATCTATCTTTCATCTCAGTACTAGTGGATGGTAATTAATACCTCAATCGACATCAATATTAACGGATAGAAATGATTTATCGTTACTGGACCATACTACATTTAAAAAGGTGATTAAAAACTGGGAATTATCTTTTCATTAGATCATTGGTTTTTAAAAGTCAATTTATATTTTGCTATCCTAAATGGATGATTTTGTGTCGAAAACATGGATTGTATGTTTAATTACATTAAAATGCAAGTGAATTTAGCGATCTAATACATAAATGAATCACTCTTACATCACCTACCAAATTCTAAATGAATAATTTTGTACCAAAACCCGGTTGTAAATTGAATTTAATATTTAAATGTACAAGTGATTACAGCAATTTCATGCATAAATGAACCATCTTTTCATCACATACCAAATCCTAAACGACTATATCTCTACAGAAAACCCGGGTTGTATGTTTAATTTCAGATTCAAATGCAAGTGAACTCAGCGTTATCTGAGATAAATGAATCACCCTCAAATCACCTACTAAATTCTAAATGAATAATTTAATACAAAAACCAGTGTTGTACTTCTACATGTTCAAATACAAGTGGGCTAAGCGATCTTAGGTATAAATGAATCGGCCACTCATTACCTACCAAATCCTGAAAGAATATATTTTTTGCCTAAATCCCCGGCTTTCTGTACATTTATTACAGTCAAATGCGAGTGAGCTCAGCTAAAACCACGCTCATTCTATAGTCTTTAGTGCGCATACTAGATACGATAGTAAAAAAAGGGTCAAACAGCAAACAAGTTTCTATCAGATATGTGATACCGGATTTGAAAAGAAGGGAAAGGTAGTACAAAAATGCAGAGTCGGCTATTTCCTTTCATGCAGTTCTGCGTTTTGACTCAATCTCTCTCATTAGGCTGCCTGATTGCCGATACAGCCATCAAACGAACTGGATTTTTTTCCGTCTCTTTACTCTCCTGTTCGTTCCAGCATTCGTTCCGAGCAACACTGGTTCCGATCGCGCACTGAGACCATCCATTTGCTCGCGAGCTGTGCAAACAAATGTTTTAAAGTGCAGCTCGATGAAAAACGTAAAATTTGAAACACCGAATAAACAACCTTACGACTTTCCACCTTTCCGGTTTCCAACACCGGATTCGATTCCCCTTTCTCCTTCCATTCAGTAAATGGGCCGAAAATACACGATTCTATCGATTCGACTTTTATTTGCAATTATTCTGTATGCTAAGCAGTTGAAATGTATTTTTAAGAGTGTTGCGAAAGACTTAATGATACGACGTTAAAAGGGAATCGAATTATGTAAGTAATTCTCATTTGTTTAGAATCCTCACTCTGGGGGGGGGTGAGCGGGATGCTGTGTGTTCAAATTCTTTTGTGAATGGAGTGTGAGGATGGACGAGGCTTTTTCAAACATCCTAGGCATATTATACGAAATATTTGGTGCGAGTGTGTCCGATATTCAAGGACATTTCTTGTTTTATACTCTTTGAGGGTATCATGCTAAAAGAGTATTTTCTCAAAAAAAGAGTTGAAAAACTTTGACAATGGAGCGTTGTCGTCCTGGAAGTAACATTCTTCCATTCCATAAAATTGCCAGATCGTATGAAGAACCCGATTGTCCAAAATGTTCATGCAGGCGTCGGCGTTCAATTTACCAGGAACAACGTACGAAGGCCAACCACGAAAAACACACCAAACAAGTAGGCGGATTTTATGCATATCCGCTGGCGTCTGGTTCGTTATTGTAGGGTAGTGTATATAGATATATATGAATTAGAATGCCATGTTCTATGGTAATGGTAATGGTAATGGTAATTTTAGTTAACGTCATACTAGAGCAACACAACGGGCTATTGACGACGGTCCGGGATCATTCCCTTAAGGGAAAGACCCGAGGACAACACCTCGTAATTTTGAACCACGGTCAGATGACGAAGCAACACCTGAACTGGCACCCCACTCTCCAAACTTCCACACCAACCCAACGTGAGGACTTTCGGCCACGACAGATTTAAGGTGCACCAGCCGCCTCTACACCATACGCTTACAAACATCCATGCCTGGACCCGGATTCGAACCAGGAACCTTACGATCTAGAGGCTAACACCTTAACCACTATACCGGTTGGTCGGCACCATGTTCTATGATAACAGTGTGAGCAGATTTATTTATAAACGAGTTGATAGTTGAATTAACGTCGCACTGGGGTAGCACACCGAGCTATTAGCGACGGTCCGGGGATCAATCCCGAATGTGAACAACAGATCCGTGATAAACACTTAGTAATTTGAACTAACGTAAGATGATGAGGTCTATACCTGAGATGGCACGCCACTCTCTTAACTTCCACACCATGCCCAGCAGGCTTTTCGAAATTGTCTCTAATATATTTTACTGCTTTTAATATATTTCTTAACCTGTATGTATTCCATTGCCCGTTGTGCTAATAAATCCCAATGCGGTATTAATTCAACTAACTACCTGTCTGTATGCATTTTTATTAAAACGTTTTAACTGATATATGCAGGTATACTGTGAATTATAGGGAATCGAAACTTTTGCTTGACACTTGAACTTGTTAAATCCTTGAACATTTGATACATTTATGGAATGTATAGTTAATTCTTTACAGTTCAATATCGATTTGTAAAATTCAAAACTTACTTATTCGGTTTCTATGTGTATGTGAATGGTTCTACTTGTTACTTGAAAGAAATATTTTTACTAATTCAACTACGCCGAACTCATTTACAGGTTCTTTGATGTCTAGTATAATTACTTTCATCCATAGATCACTGTAAAGCTATTTACGGATACAAATGAAATGAAAATTTTCAAAATTCGCTTTTTTACCTCAAATATTCTATACAAAGTTCGTTAAATGCAGGAAATCTTGTACTTGTAAATTTGTTCACGTAGAACATCGAATACGTTTTGTTAGAATTTGTCTAGATTTTTTTTTTGATTTGATTTGGGGTTTATGGCAAAAGGTCCGCAAACGAAAAATCTTCAAACATGTCCAGAAAATGCATATTTATCCGTGATTGAGTAATTTAAAATTATCAAAACATTATTTCTTTTATAACTATCAATTGTATTAAAAATAAAAAGTAAGCAATAGAAATGCATACCCATTTTTATTTTATCAATTAATTCCATATGCTCACATATCCAAACATTACGGATAATGCATTGTAATACGAGATGAATCCCGTGCCAGGTACCCATGTACAACGAAGTATCTCGAATGAGAAATGAATATTCCCCAAGCTATGTGGATTAAAATAAATACACCCACAGATCTCGTGGTGCTGTTAGAAAGTGAAGTAATGAAAAAATGCTTTAGTGGAGCCTAATGTAAGCGTTACGTATTGCACAAAGAACGTACACTCATGTTCATAAATTAAGGATAATTCATAATCACGCGGAAATTGAAATCTAAAGTAAAAATTTCACCTGTAGAATTATCGCACACATCTTCAAGAATAATATCCAAATTACAGGAAGCCATCAGATGATGCCGATAGTACGTCACAATGACGAGAGTGTAAGAGAGGTGTATATAAGGAATGGTAGCAAAGAAGTAAAATTGTTCACAAGCGTTCTTTAAGCCGCTAAATTCTTTAAGCCGCCCACAACCGAATAGTTATGGCACAGAGGACGCATGTCGATGATTTTTTACGTGGTAGAATTATCGGCCGCCTGGAATGTGGGCGTACTCAGACAAAAGTTTCAGTGGAACTTGGAATCGCCCAAAGTCTCATATCTAAGCTTTTGCAACGATTCCAAAATGATGGAAATGTCAGTAGACGTTACAGTATAGGTCTCCCCCGAGTTACAACACCGAATGACGACCGGTATTTGGCAGTAACTGCAAAAGAAGCAGACGGAGCACAGCCTCCTACCTTTCTCGTCAGCTATCTTCATCTACGGGTACGACAGTTTCAATGCAAACCGTTTACAGACATTTGGGACATGTTGGTCTATATGTTCGCAGGCCTGTCAGATGTGTTCCGCTCACTGTCGCCAGCGGTTAGCATGGAGTAGAGAATATGCAATGTAGACATCGTCACAGTGGGCTTGTGTGATGTTTTCCGACGAGTCCAAGTTTAGCTTGCAGTCTGATTCACGGCGGACGTTCATATGGAGAACGCCAGGAACCCACTACCACCAAGAGAACATCATTGAACGACACCGTTACGGTGGTGCAGGTTTGCTCGTTTGGTGCAGAAATATACTGAGCTGCATAAGAGATCTACATGTTCAAATCGGAACCATGAGAGGCCAAATTTATCGGGACATCATTCTGGAACAACATGCAAGTTTGTTTAGGGGTGCCGTAGACGCAGAATTTGTGTTTATGGATGACAACGTTTGTACTCACTGTGCAAACATTATAAACGAATGCCTTGAATCACCTGTATGGAATGGTCAGCATTCTCACCTGACTTGAATCCGATAGAGCACTTGTGGGACATGCTTGGTCGAAGAGTTGCAGTACGTCAACCACCTCCTACATGTGCACCGGAACTTCGGAGAGCATTGCTTGCTGAGTGGAGTGATCTTCCCTAAGATCAGCTCGATAATTTGTTCATCAGCATGCCTAGGCGTTGTACGGACAGTATTTCATCATCTGGGAGACATACAATGTATTAACCACCATACTAACCGTGTCATGTTAAGTATTTGTTAGGTCGATATTTTTTTGTAATTGCTCCAGTGAGCAAAAATCGTAGTTTTTATGAATGATATCATACATACCCCATCATTTTTGTTCTTTATCTTTTGTTTAATAAATGGGCTTTATGAATAAGTCACGTTTGTTTTGTTTCTGAACCTTCATTTGCCGGAACTGGCATTATCCTTATTTTATAGATATGATTGTATTTTGCTCTGTTAACCCTCCTGGTGATTGTTAATTGATCGAAAAGTAGAATTTACAATCCTTTAAACTCTCCTGGTGACAGTTTCGACGAGGTATCTCCTCATTAGCAAAACTGACTAAGACTTGATCAATAAGGTATGAAGTAATCAGAAAAAAAAATTTACCGCATCTTGATCTCTTAATAATCCAAATATCGTCAATATCTCGATGATGAGATATCTCTTAAATAGCAAATCGATCAGATCTTGATGAGCGAGATATCTCATCGAAACCAGTTGGAGGGTAAAAAGCAAATTAATACAGTGAACTGCATGTTTTTACGAACTAATACATTGGTCCCGAATAATATCCCATAGAAATAATGTTAATTTTCCCTCAGATTTACGAACCAAAATTACACATTCTCTCTTTTTTTACGAACTCAAGTTTCCAATTTTCTTTTTATTGTTTTCCTTCAGACAGAAAAAATCTGATGGGAAAGGGTGAAATTTCTTCAGACTGGTTTAAATTTCGGACACTTCCCATGTTGGTAAGGGGGACGGGAAAATCCCCAAGAGCTATTTCGATCTCAGTGCAGATGATCCAGGAACTTCGTCGAAGGGATAGTTCGTGAAAACCTTACGTTTCAGGATTTTCTGACTGTGGACGAGAATGTTCAAGCATGCACAGAGGAGATATCGGATGATGAAATCATCAATCAGGTGTTGAACGGGAATGCCGTAGAACAATTCGATGATGAAGAATGCGTAGAGATCATCCCAAGGTCAACTATCGAAGAAGCCACAAAATGACTGTCAGGATTACGTCGGTTCTTTGAAGCAGATGACAATTTTGAGATGCCTAACTGCATCAATTCTATGGAATCGTATGTTTACCGAAGTGCTATCAAAGCAAACGAAGATAGCTGATTAGTTTAGAATCGCTAATGAATAAAGTTTAGCACAAGTTGCATTTTTAGTTTTGTTTTTTAAAATTCTATTCCCATTTACGAACTTTCGATTTTATGAACTTTTTTTCGGTCCCTACGGGTTCGTAAGAACTCGAGTCCACTGTAGCTTGGCTCTGACTTTAATGCAGGCAGCACAACGTGCAGACATGGTTTGCGCAGGGCTGTCTAAGAGTTCCTGCGTCAGGGAGTCCCATTTGTTTAACAGCCCTCTGAGATTAATGGAATTAATGGTAGAGTAGAATTGTTTTTACCGAATTACACAAGTAATGACTAAATTACGACATCTATTGGTTAAAATAATCTAGGACGAATTATATGAATTCAATGAAATATTACATATATATTTTGGTCAAAAATGTTTAGAACTTCTGCTAGGTTGCAAGGTGGAATTATGCGTGTAAACTTCTCAGATGACTTGATCTCGTCTTTGCTCTTATGTTGTCTGTGGTGGTGTTGTGTAGGCTGTAATACGATGTTTGAAAGTATCATAATCATGCTCTATTGTATTGAGATCAGATGACCTGGCTTGCTACAACTTGATTATTAACTATCCTTATTTTTTAAACATGTGTGCATAAGAGCTCTCCAAAGAAGTCACAAATCATAAATAAATTTCCTGATTATTTTATCATTTTCAAGGTATCCATACTTTATGTATATTTTTAATTTATTATAACATAGAATAAACTAATTAATCAATTCATAATCGATTGAAATGATGAAGAGAAAATACTGACAATAAAGGCGATGTTAGTTTCCAGAATATCACGCAATAAATAACGTTTCATGAAACATTTTAACGATACATTATCACACTTATTTTATATTTTGAGATACTGAAACACAAAAACTCCAGACTTGCTTAAACGATGTAATCAACTCCATTCTTCAGAGTACAAAATTGATTAACAAGACGATACAGATGTTACAAGATCTGGTTCCAAGTGCTAGTAGAAAGATGTTCAAATTATCGGATGTGACCAAAACAAAACAAGTTAAGGATGTGACGGGAAAATTAATGAGCTATCACGTGCTCAAGTCATTCCTTGCCTACACTCAAATTGTGCGAAATGTCTTTACTCAGAAACAGCTACTGTTATCTGTACCGCTCGCTTAATTTTTTCTATTAGCTCTTAACGTACGTAAAAAGGTATTTTCCCAGATTATTAATAGAGTTTATATTGCTGAATTTTTTATATTATTAATAGGCAATGCATACCTCTGTTTTGCGTCAGTTTTAATTTCAGGGCATCTCAGAGGATATGTTTTAATAGGGTCTGCCTCAGGGGAAAAAATTAATTACTGGACAGGAGAGAAAAAATCTAATTAGAATAAAAGGCTATTTACATTTTTTATTTCTCGACAGAACGTGCAAATGAGGGAGTAAATTAAAAGTTGTCACTTTTTTGTGTAATTTCAACCTGTTTCTCTTGCAGATTATATATATACATTTAGTGAGAATCATAATTAGTTTTCAAGAAGGTTGCATAAAAAGAGAGATTAACTTCAAATTAAACGTTTGCGTACACGTTTGTTTCGTGTTCTGTGTTTTAAATTTCCACCATGTATTGAAATTCGCTGAAAAAATATCTCGTGAATAGAAATTATAGCCCTAGAAAGTGGGCGGGGGTTTTTCCTCACTTTAACACGTTAAGAGGATCACTTGTCGAGGAATCGTCTACTTTAAAGAGAGAAGCAAAAAATTAATAAAAAGTGAGCAGATGTGTTCAGCTTTTGATGCAGTTTAGTGCGAAAGCTACTTCCAAAAAAACATGCAAGAGCGCTATTAATGCAAAGCCCGTGAATGAAGGTGGTCAAATGCATATAAGTTTGTATTTAATTAACCTCTCATTTGATTCAGTTTAATGTTAAACTCTTCCAAGAATATGTAAGAGCACTTTTAATGCAAAACCCCATTCATGAGCTGTCAAACATATTAAAAGCTATATTTTAATGGACCCATTATTTGATGCAGTTTGATACGAAATTTGTTTCCAAAAATAAGCAAGAACTCTTTTAATACAAAGCCATAATTAAAGCAATCCAATGTATTTAAATTAAAATTAACCATTAATCTACCCCTTATTTGGTGCAGTATAATTCGAAAGATACTTCCAAAAATATATGAAAGAACACTTTTAATACAAAACTCATCAATGAAGGTGGTCATGTGTGTTAAATTTGTATTTTATTAGTAATTAATTAAACCTTTATTCGATGCAGTTTAATGCAAATGCTATTTACAGAAACATCAAGAACACTTTTAATGCAAAAACCCTTTAATGAAATATGTTTATAAGCTCATGTTTTTTATTCTTAATCAAATGAAAAATTAATATAAATTTCAATTTGACTATCATAATTCACTAAGTATTAGTCAGGTTCTACATTTATGATTATAGGCTAGAATCGCAGCTATATGCTAAACAGTATAAAATAGATTGAATCTGAGTATCACATTAAGTATTTATCAGTGTTTAAAAGTTATATGACAAAAATAGACTGTCTTTTGAAATGCAAAATATAACCGTGATATAGTCATATGAGTACCTAAAATTATTCCGTGTTTAACCATTGAACATGACAAAAATGGACTGTCTTGTAGAATGCAAAATAAAACCATAAGATAACTATTTGCGTATCGTAGACTATTCTGTATTTTTTGCTATAACCATTACATGGACCAAAACAGACTATTTTTTGGAATACAAAATAAAACTATGATATAGCCTTATGAGTATATAAAATTACTCCATATGTCACCATTACATGAAAAAAACGGACTGTATTTCGAAAGACAAAATAGAAACACGTTATATCCATATGGTATCTAAGATCATTTGTTGTTTTTCGCGTTTCATTAAAACATGACAAAAATAGACTGTCTTTTCAAAAACGAAATAAAGCCATTAAAATATAATATGAGTTCCTAAAACAATCTCACCTCAGTACTTAGAAACAAGGTGAAAGAAAAAGTAAATACGAAAAGCAAAATCAAATACATTGAAAGATTTTGTAAAAATGCATAATTTTAAAAACCATCAGAGAATTTTATTTTAATTAACGGAATTCAAACAACCTCGAACCTACAATCGATGATAACGCTTTCCGTGCACTACAATAGAAAAGAAAGAAATCGATTGACTCATGAAAATTTAATCCCGACCAAAAAGCAGTAAGAAAGAAAATATTTGCACCTCGCGAAAGGAAACCTGAATGACTATTGTCAGTGGAATGCAAATGACGGTCAATAGGTTTTAATCGAGGTATTGCGTGAAAGATATTCGGATTACCCATTCCTAGCGTTTTTAACCTCAATTTATAGATTGCGGATTAAGTCTTTCTTTGCAGTTCTTTCACTACATGGTTTATTTTAGAAGATTTCACGTTCAGCTGCCATTTGAAAAAGGCACATTTTTTTAAAACAGACTTTTTATCGAACGTTAATAATACGCGAATAGAAGAGAACAATTCAGTTCCGAACTCTGTGGGTTGGATGGTCAGTCCAAACTTTTAACTATCAATCGGCCTCAAGTGGTAGGTAGGTAGTTAATTAACGTCGTAATGGAATAACACAACGGGCTACTGACAACGATCCGGGATCAGTTCCGAAGGGAAAGATCCAAGCTCAACAACTCGTTATTTTGAATCACGGTAAGATGACGAGGTCGTGTCTGAGCTGGAATTCCATTCTTCAAACTTCTGTACTACGACAACGTGATGAAATTTGAGGCCACGATAGATTTAATGTGCACTAGCCCATATCTATACGATGGTCTTTGGCTAGACCGAGTTTCAGACTTGCAATACTCCCATTTGAAAACTGTTACCCTTCCAACCTGGTTCAAAGTTACTTGTTCTTGTCATTGAGGTTTGATCCACCATCGCCAATAGCTCGCTGTATTGCACCGTTAATTAAAATACCTGCATACCTACCCTTCCAACTGGGCTACCGTGATTCACGCCTCAAGTTGCAGAAGATTGGAAGCAAAGTATGCAGTATTAAACAATTCGGAACCTTATAAATTAGGCGATGATCTTAAGAACATTAATTCCGGGTAATAACAATTTCTCAAATATTATCTGGTGAAAATGGTTTTCGTTAGTTTTATTCAAACAATTTTGAACTTTAGCACAAACATTCCAAAATTGATCCAAATTAGATATATAGAGCAATGACCGCACTTGGTAAAGCTTTGTAAACACAGGAAGACAGACAACGACAAATAATGGACATACACAACGCACAATGAATGTTTTGCTGACACAAAAGAGAGAAATACACTCAGGGTAAGTTTCGCGAAAGGAACCTACGCCGCCTACAACTTACTCGGTAAAGTTTTGTAAACACAGGAAGACAGACAACGACAAATAATGGACATACACAACGCACAATGAATGTTTTGCTGACACAAAAGAGAGAAATACACGCAGGGTAAATTTCGCGAAAGGAACCTACGCCGCCTACAACTTACTCGGTGAAGTTTTGTAAACACAGGAAGACAGACAACGACAAATAATGGACATACACAACGCACAATGAATGTTTTGCTGACACAAAAGAGAGAAATACACGCAGGGTAAATTTCACGAAAGGAACTTACTCGGTAAAGTTTTGTAAACACAGGAAGACAGACAACGACAAATAATGGACATACACAACGCACAATGAATGTTTTGCTGACACAAAAGAGAGAAATACACGCAGGGCAAGTTTCGCGAAAGGAACCTGCGCTGCCTACAACTTACGGCCTGCTAGAAAAATGGACAAACCCACTGGACAACACTTAGACTAGATAGATTTATGACATCGGAATGTTTGCACCCCAATAAAGGAAACATGAATGACTATTGTCAGTGGAATGGATATGACGGCCATTAGGTTTCAATCGAGGTTTTCGTTTGTTTCAGTCAAAATATTTTCGGTATTAGCAGACAATGCAAAATTGATGAAAGTTAGATTTTCAGATTTGGTTGATTCTTTTCATGGAACAAGGAAGGGATATCTCACCCTTTACTACCCATTCTCTGAACTAAAACTTCTAGGTTTCTAGTGTTTTCGATTGTTTGATTCAACTCAGCTGCTCAGCACCGCTGGCAACTACAATATAAAACAAATGCTAGATTTGTATTTCTATAAGCAGAGAAGATTTCATCGTTTATCTGTTAGAGCTTACATTCTTTAATTGGGAAGACATTTAAATTTACTGTATGTAATAAGCTGTCCGTCTCTCAGATAATTACTTTTTGATGAATTCTACTTTTAAAGCTCTTTTTGTTCCGACTTACAGACTGCCTTTTAAGAGACTACTGTTCAGAAATATAAAGTAATCGATAGGCATCAAGGGACACGTATGGACAAAAATATGGAAACACCTCGTGAAATGCATGCTTGAAAAGAAATGTTTATTCTAGTGAAATGTGTAGGTGGTGTTTTTGCCAACTGACGCCATGAATACAACGCCATAAATATGCTGCGCAGGTCAGTCGTTGCCGGGCACAGTTCTGTGAAATTTTAATTACATCAAGTCGTGACAAACGATCATTAAGGAGGATTGTGACTAAAAATAAGAAGACTACAGCTGCAAACGTTACTGCTGAAATGAATGTCGTGCTCACAAACCATGTGAGTACCAAAACAATAAGAAGGGAGCTTCATAAGCAGGGTATTTCTGGCCGAGATGCTATTAAAAAAAACATTCATCAGTGATTCTAATGCCTGTAACAGGAAAAAGTGGTGTTTAAGTCATAAAGCATGGACTATGGAGCAATGGAAGACAGTAATTTGGTGGGATGAATCTTGTTTCCCACTTCTGGCGGAGTGTACGCCCGGTGAACGCCATCCCAAGCCTATAATACAGACTGCTTGTTGCCAAAAGTGAAACATGGTGGAGGTTCTGTGATGGTTTGGGCAGCCATATCGTGGTTTCTGTGGGCCCCATGATTACTCTGCAAGGGCACATTAAAGTCAAGGATTATTAAAATTTTGGCCGATCAAGTCCAAACTTTCCATCAGGTACAAACTTTGTTCCCAAATGGTGATGGTGTCTTCCAAGACGACAAGGCCACTGTTCGCCCAGCTCACATCATCCAGGACTGATTTTCTGAGCACGAGGATGATTGGCTACATCTGCACTGGCCATTACAATCACCAGACCCCTCAATATTATTTAATATTTGTTGTCTACATTGGAGAGGAAAGTGCGTGATCGCTATTCACCGCTATCATCGTTATCTGAAGTTCACACCGTTTTGCAGGAAGAATGGTACAAAATTCCCTTGGGAAGCATACAGGAACTGTATTTATCCATTCCAAGAAGAGTGCAAGCTGTTTTGAAAGCCAACGGTTTTCCTACACCATATTATGCAAGGTTACATTTTTTTTTTAGGTGTTTCCATATTTTTGTCCACTTCTTGTATATTCAAGTTTAGAAATCCCTGACATTGATGGAAATGAATTCCACGATTTTGGATAATTTTACAATACCGATCAAAACAAACTTCTGCAATCAATTGAGTTATAACAGTATTTTTCAAAACCACTTGAATTGGTCTTATCGACCCTCCTGATGGTTGTCACAATCAGGAATCTCGTCATTAGTAAAATCAGATCTTGACTGGCGATATATCTTGTCAATAGAAGAAAACTGACCAGATCTTGATCTCACCATCATTTAAAAAATTGGCAATATCTTGATGACGAGATATCATGTAATTAGCAAAGTTTTTCAGATCTTGATGGGCGAGATACCTCGAAGAAAACCACTTGTAGGATTAACTGTATTCTATTATTTTTAAATATGCTTCTCAAGGTTACACGCTTTCTCATCTTACCCCATACAGTAACATGGTTGCGTCTCACGCAATTGCACGCCGAACTGTTTTCATTCTTTCAATTCCTTTGTTGAGGGTTAAGGCGGAATCACTGACCACAAATTTGAGTGGGAAAAATGAGCTCAACATTTGTACAGCAGATGCTACTCTTGCATGGGAGAGGGAGAAGACGACGTGACCTTGAGACGCCAATTTAACCTTTCAAGTGGTTTTCGACGAGATACCTTGCCCATCATGATTTGACCTTTTGTTATTAGCGAGAGATCTCTTAGAAATAAAACTGTCACATTACTCCAAGGGAATGAAGATCCAAGGGGATAAGCGAAGACTCCCTTGTCCATAACTGGCGACAATTTGTAACAGGTGTGGGAATCAGAGGTTAGTTACGACAGGACATATTTAGAAGCGTAGACGAGGAATCTCGTCATTAGCAAAACTGATCCGATCTTGATAGACGAAATTTCTCGTCATTAGAAAAATTGTCCTTATCTTTATATCGTCATCACCAAAAAACCGCAATAACTCCATCATTCGGAATTCAATAGGCATTATTGATCGTGCCCAATTTTGCTAATGACGAGATACCTCGTCATCAAGAATGTCGATTGAATTCTAAAATATGAAGATATTTACGTTATTTGATTATGACGAGACAGTGTAGTGTTTTTATGACGACGAGATCAAGATTAGACAGTTTTTCTAACAACGAGATATCTTGTCCATTAACATGTGTTCAGTGTTTTGTTAACGACGAGATACCTCTTAAAGACAACCACCAGGATGATTGGTTGGTTATTTGAATAAGACGATGAACTCTGTATTTACTTCTTGCTTAGTTTTTTATCATAAAAATATTTTGTGTGCTTCGACGTTTACTTCATAAATTACTTCATTTAAAAAGGTATCAGAGGTATTAGAAAAAAGAAAAAAAGAATAATCACAATGAGTAAATAATATCTAAACATTCAGAATGATCTCAACGATGACTAATAGGAAGAATCATTTATTTCACATCTTTTCCAATCCATTTTCAAAAGATATTTCCTTTTCTCGATTTTTTTTCGTAACGAATAAAATATACGTTGAAAAAGTAATTTAAAGCCACGTGGAAATGTTTCAGAGGCATATTCCCAATGCCTAACACATAGTTTCGGAGCAAAAAAAAAATGCTATTCGAATAAAACAAAAGTAATAGAAAGAAAAAAATAACCACAGAAGAAACGAAAAAAAGGTGACAATTTTTCAAACTGGTGAAAGCTCATTCGCCAAATATTGCTGTCTCTCTATATATAGATGTAAGCTGACACCAGAGTAGATGGCTTTCTGATACAATATGCATTCATGAGGTCTTATATTTTGGTGCACATTTTTCTCCATACGTTTTCGTCATGGGCCTGAATAAAAGAGGTTTATTCTTTTAGTGTTGGAATACGCTTTCAGGAAATGAAGAAAAATGACAATTTTTCATAGAAGCCAAAAGAATCTCGGCGCTTCAAATCGCCTTTTTGAATGTTACAAATCTAGAGATTTGTGTGGCATGTCTTGAAGAACGTATTTTACACTTTTTTAGGCTATTTAAAATGGTCTCATACAACTGGGCACTTATTTAAGAGTCACTCTTGTGTAAAACACTTTATGAGATACTTACCGCATGGAGAACAGAGTACTAAATGTTCTAAAGCATATGAATATTCCATTTTCACAATATTTTGTGTACCTAGTCTCATTGATGTAATGAGATACATTTTATTATTTTTTTTATTGAAATGAAAATTCAGAAATTCACAGAGGTCTTTGTTCTTGATAACTTTTCTGCTTAATTTTTTGTTGCCATCCTCTGAATTAAAAACTTCTAAACCAAAAGTGGAAATAAATGTCGAGATTTCCATGCGAACTTTAACCCAACACACAAGAGTCAGTCAAGTATCAAACAGTTTCTGAAATCACCACCGCAAGGAGAACAAATTAATAATAATGAAATGCTTTTGAATATGATTTTTTCACATTTTTTGTGTACTTGAGTCTCATTGATGTAATGAGATAGATTTTTCCTTTTTATTGAAATAAAAATTCAGAGTTGCAGTTCTTGATAATTTTTCTTGTTACCATCATCTCAATGGAAAACGTCAAACCAAGTGGAAATTATTGTTAAGATTTATATGCGAACTTTAACAAAAGAAAACGTCAGTCATTGACTTTATGTGACAGAAGTAAATATTTGTTACAAATTAATGTATTTTTGAATAGGATAAAAAATTTCACGCCAATTATACAATTGAATTGTTATCTTTAGAATTAAAAGCTTCGTCATTTATACTATAAATGTTACTTTGATCGAGATTAAAATATCATACAGTCATTTAACATAATTTACCTGCACAGAAAAATGAGCAAAATTGGTATGAATTTCGTATGAATGAAACTGTTATTTAATAATATCCAAAAGGACGCATTTCTAAATAATTCCTGAAAATAAACTGTAGGAAGTAACCGAAATGTGTTATAACTTGAAAATGGAATTGCGATAATATTAGTTTAAAATGTTTGAATAAATATCACTATGCGATTTGACGTCAGGAACTTAAGCACACTCAAACCATTAAGATACGTTATCACAATTGCCTCAATACACTACTTGCAGTTCTTCACAAAATTGTTCATCTCTAGGTTTATTACACATATACATTTTTATCAACTCGTTGCTTTAAAAATATTATTAGCATCTTATTAAATTAAGTTAAAAACAAACGACAATGTTTGCATGTTTGATGTATTAATGCTTATTATTGAACACACGAATACTTATTTAATATTGTTGCTGAAATGCTTGGATCACATTTCAAGATATACTACTCCATAGTATGATGTATTTTAAAATGTTATGCGTCAGAATACGAAATTTTCTTTATAGTTTAACTAAATTTAAATATGGGAGATAATATTCAAGAAAATATTTTTCTTGAAAATACTCTTTACGTTTCTATAAAAATAATAATTTCTTCAAACACATTCTTTATTTTCTTCAAAATTACTCTTTACACAGTAAAACTTGTAAAATTTTTATACCGAATTATTGAATAATTCGAAATTTAGTTTACCCCTGAATTTTCCTTTTACTTTTATGTAAAAAGTCGTGTTTAATGAAGTTACTTAAGGATAATTCGAATATTTTTCTATTTAACAAAACAATTTTAATACACAAACTTGCATTAAAACCGGCTGCCGGAAAAGTAATTTAGTAGTAACTCCTTATTTCTAGGAATACATCCAGTGCATTTATAGACTCGGATGTATAACTTTCCGTCTCTGTGATCTCTAGCCCCCTGTCATTCGCCTGAACTTCGCACTCTTTCCTATCACTTACCGTATCTCTTGCAATACACAGCGATTTTGGTCTCGCGAGTCTCATGTTGTATTGTAGTGACTGTTCAGGTTCATTGAATAAGTTTTACCTGTTTTTTATTGCCGCTAGGTGTTACTCATAACGGGGAAAAACTAAAGTGCGAAACATTAACTAAGGTGTTTTAAACTGAAACAAATTAGAAATTTTTAAAGAAAATTGTTTGACAAAATGAAAAGCCTTATAATAACCGATTCTTCTTTTATAAAAAGTTATTAAGTAATAGTAATAAGTAAAATAATTATAGCAATAAGTAAAATAGTATTACTAATAAGTAAAATATTATTAGTGATAAGTAAAATCGTAAAAATATTTACTAAAATCATAATAGATTAAGTAAAATAGTAATAGTAATACGTTTTAGCAATTTTTTAATTTTATGTTAATATGTTCTAACAATGTTTTAATTTTTAAGTTAATACGTATATCTGTTGTTTCAAAAAGCGTTGGTAAGACGTATTAACACCTTATACCAATTTATAAAATATATGTAAGTTCTGTTTATTATTTCATATTAATTTTCGGAAATAGGGTCAAATTATTTTGTGTTTATATTAAGTAAAACACACGTTTGTGTCTATTTTTCGAAAAGCGTTGTTAAAATTTTCTTAATGCCTTATAACAATTTTTAAAAACATATAAGTGCTCTGTTAATTACTTGATATTATTTGTCGGAAATCGGTGCAAATTATTTTATGTTTTAGTTAAATAAAATATAAATGTATGTCTATTTTTTCGAAAACCGTTGTTCAAATTTTCATAGCTCCTTATACCAATTTTTAAAAACATTTAAGTGCTCGGTTAATTTATATGAATTTTCCGGAAATCGTAGAAAATATAAAAACTTTAATTCGAATATACCACTCTAAAATAAAATTATCCAAACAGTTTTCTTTCAAGTAAATGTAGCTTAAAATTGATAAAAGTGAGTGAAACCTAAGTTACAATAGAAGACTACTTTAAAAATCAAACGCAAGCAATCTTTACGAGCGAAGCATGTAACAGATCCGTTGAAGTTATTTAAGTATCCTTTTCATTTTTGTCTATTGTACAGAAAAAAATCCCCATCTCAATTACGATTTAATATGTTTATAACAAGAGGAAGTCCGTTTAGTTCGACCATTCTCTCTTTTTGAATTACTGTAATAAAGTCGCTGTAATTCATTGTTGACCAACCTTAGCACTCTTCTGAAGCAATGAAATAATCATGAAAAATTACTTCGAAAATTAAACGTAAAATACAGTTTCTAATTTAAACAAACTTTTATGGACGAAGCATATAGTTGATTGTTTGTACTAATTCACAAGTATCCTTTTCATCTTTGTCTCTTGTGTGGTAAAAAAATTCTTATCAGTAACAATTTATTATATTTATTACAAGAATTCCGTTTAGTTAAGTCATTCTTTTTGAATTAGTGAGATAAAACCAATGAAATTCATCGTCAGACTAACCTTAACACTTCTCGGAAGCAATAAAATAGCCATCAAAAACCACTTTAAAAATCAAATTTAAAATACCCCCCCCCGTTTCCTATTTAGACAAACTTTTATGCACGAAGCAGGTGCTGATTGGTTGATCTAATTAAGTATTCTTTTCATTTTTGTCTGTTTTGTGGTAAAAAACACATCCCTATCTCAGTAACAATTTATTATACGAACAAGAGGAAGTTCGTTTAGTCCGGCCATTCTTTTTGAAGTACTGTGATAAAGTCGATGTAATTCATTGTTAGATCAACCTTAGCACCTTTCTGAAGCAATAAACTGACACCCTAGATAGTCGTTTCTCTTTTAAAACACTTTGTCTAGCCAGGAGAATTATTGGATGGTTAAGAATGTTCGCGAATAAATAAATTCGAGCTGTGCTGAGTCATTACATTAAAGCATACAACGTTTTTTTCCGTGCTTATTAACATATTTTCCCAATTTCGACAAAAAAACTCCTCTCCATAAAATAATGTTTTGTTTTATTAGTCTTTTTCGAGTGTTAGCAATAGCGAAAAGATACTCTGATTATCATTTTTTAATTTAATTTATTTTAAACTACAATTTTCTATTTATGATGTCGTTATGCTAGAAATGTAAAAGCATTGAAGGGAATGACTTTTGTGTTGCTTTTAAACTAATGAAGGAAATAATTCATGGTATGATCCATTTCTTTTTTTTTATGAAGACGTGGCTCCTTGAAAAAAATTAAAGGAAAAAGGAAAATATTTTTATTTTATATGTCTACATATTTTGTTAGGTGATAAGCAATAGTTATATAAAATTCTTTTAATAAACACACATATTTATAGATAAGTAGTTAAACGAATTGTTTTACATATATCTTTAAATAATATATATTTAAAAGAAATAGATATCTGCTAAAGTTTGAAATGAGCAGTATTTATTAAGTCTCAAAATTTTTGTGCTTATTTTTATTGCTTAAATTTCTCGTTTCTTTTTTTCGCCCAGTGACACGTAACAAACTTAAAAACTAAGCACATGATGCATAGGTTTCAAAAAATACATGAAGGTTATTTTAAATGGAACTTCATAATAGTCCTAACAAATCAAACTAGTCAAGTAAGCTTTTTGGTGAATAAAACAAATTCAAAGTCAAATTTTAACATTTCTATCTAAATCAGTCCTAAATATTTTTGTATTACAAATACTTCAGTATATTAGATAAGAATGAAGAGTTTACAATCCTGATATAACCGAAAAATATAAATATTTAAAAAAATATTTTAAATATAAGAGGCTTTTTAGAAAAACAAACCTGACGGACTTTGTTTCCTCTACTACAATACACTCGCATGATACAAATCGGAATTTCTTTAAAATGTAGCTTATCGCCATCCATGTAATTGGCGTTGATGGATCAATCATCATTTATCAATTCGGAATCCTTTTCGTAATTTTATTATGATGATATGACATTTGTTTGTGTATATGTGACGATCTACGCACAATTGCAGGCGCAGACGGCTGTGATGTATAGTCAAAGGTAGTCACAGAAATGTGCACCTTGAAAATAATTCCCTATTTTTTCAGTCGATGCTGAAATGCACCATAGTAACTATAATTTCCAGATGTCTGTTCTCTCGTAAGTGGTGCTAAGTGGTCTAGTCTGTAGTGTAAATATTTGAATATGCTTCCATGATCTACGTTATTGCACAAATTTCAAGGCTATTGGATAATTCCTTCATGCTGTTGCATTTTCGATGACAAGTAGTGTGAAATATCCATTGTATAAAATATTTTCATCATTTAATTCATTCACTACCTAGTATTTATGCTTTGTGTCATAGCTTGAATTATACAAAAAAAACATTAACTATTTTTCCTATTTACATAAAAAAAAATGTTTAAGCTCAAACAATCGTTCCTTCACATATTTTTTAGTCACTACCAAAAAAATTTTATCGTTCAAAGTTTACACAAATATTTACTGTACATATTTAAAGTGATTTGGTACACTTTGCAGTATGAATGAAATTAAAAATACCAACACATTTGGATCATGTTATAATTAGATTTTTGGCATACAATTTTAGATATGCGAAAGTTCTCATCCATCTACAATGAAAACACTATAGGGAAAGATATTTCAGGTAGTAAATCTACCATCAAACTACACAACCATATTAAATATACAATTTCTTTTTTAATGTTTTTAATTTACCGGATATTTTATGATACTATTACAATCCCAAATAGCAGGTTGTAAAAAATACACTCTAATCGCATAAATGTTAAGTCAATGAAAATACTATTCAATACAATACTGTTTAAAGATAGGATTGTACCTATTTGTATTATTAATTCTGTGGTGAGAACTATTTTGAAGTATGGTTTCGTAGTTTGAGACCACGTAAAAAATACTCTCCTACTACTATTCCCCTTGTTTAATACATATGATAGACTAAGTTCAACTGATACGCAAAAGTCCTTAGAAAACTACCGTACTTGAAACAAAAAAAAATTGCTCAAATTTAGCGTGGTAAACACAAAGCACTCGCCTTTTCATATGTTTACAATCAGCACTATTATAGTGTTATAACAACAAAATTATGTATCCAATTCTTTACTTGTCAACTTTCCTCTTCAGATAAAATAGTAATGAAACT
Source organism: Metellina segmentata (assembly GCA_947359465.1). NCBI lineage: Eukaryota > Metazoa > Arthropoda > Arachnida > Araneae > Tetragnathidae > Metellina > Metellina segmentata. The sequence continues at coordinate 80,710,150 of OX375872.1, read as the reverse complement.
ACGACGCGGAGAAAAAAAAAACTAAACGTATGTCCCGCCGCTGTTTATCTAAGAAGAGCTCAATTACACCTCATTGACCACTTTATTCTCTTTCCTTCCCGAAAAGAGAAAAATCTCTCTCGAGCAGGGAAATTAATGGCGAATTCTTAGATAGATTACCACACTTTTGGGGATTTTTTCTTTTGACACCTGGCACCCCGTCCGTTGGTCCTGGCAAAACAGGAAGCCCTTAATTAACCTCTCCCCTGCACAAGTGTCGCCGATGACAGGATGGCTGCTAATGAATTTGTACCACTGGAAATAAGAAACCCGGAAAAGGACTACCCGCACGGAATGGTGAAATTTGAAGGAAGACTACAGAAAAAAAATATCGAACCACCCCATTTTTAAATCAATGTTCATAATTCAAAAGTACTATTCTACAGAAAATCACGTCTTCTATAAATTCATGTGCATGAAATATGCATAAGGGTCTGTCTTCAAATCAAATTAAGCGTAAATTTTGTAGGTAGGCCATCTACCACACATTTGATTCTCCAATTGGTTTAGACGGACGTGAATTCTCGTACATTATAATCTGAATAATTTTGCTAATGACATGATATCTCATCATAAAGTTAATGCCAATTTATTGATGATGACAAGATCAAGACCCGGTCAGTTTTCTTCTAATGACGAGATATATGGTCCACCAGGATCCGCTGATTGTTTTGCAAATGACGAGATACCTAATCAAAACAACCACCAGGAGGGTTTAAATGATCTATGGAAATTCATTTACTCCTGTAAATGAAGTATTTTCCATTTCCATTTAATTACCAAAATAGATCTATCATAGGGCAGTTGAAGAGACTTACGAACCGAATATATTCAAAGTGAAATATGGAAGTTTAGCAGGCGGCACCGTGTTCTTATCTGATGAAACTGGAACCTTGTATGAAGACAGCGTTATCTTTAAATTATATGATGGAACTTTTTGAACAGGCAGTTTAGATTTTGACAACAAATAGTCGGGCTTCAGATGATCTATGGAAATACATTTATTTTCTTTTGGTACTTGTAAAAAAAATACTTTCCATTTTTCCGCTTCATAACAGCAAATTGTTCATCATAGGGCGGTTAAAGAGACTTACGATCCACATCTATTCAAAGAAAAACATATGAGCAGTTTGTTTTTGGAAAATGTACAATGTTCAACATGCTTTGGAACGGGTAATTAAATGCACACTTGGCAAATGCAAGGTTTGTCCGTAGACAAGTTATGCTTATGAATATTCAAATTCTTTTCGAACAACAGTTCTTAAGCCTGTTAGAATTAAATTCAACGTTTTGAGCTAGGATTTTGTTTTAGATTTACACTTTAAAGCAGCCTTCTGAATTCGATACAGACGCTATACTATCGCATTGGCTTTGGGGTTATATGCCATAGTCCAATGAATTTCAGTACGGAAGCCAACATGTATCCAGTTTAAAAGAAGAAAAGAACATTCTTTCTTTAATGCACAAGGCTTCATCATGCGATATCCAAATGTCCGATGCCACTACTTGTATGCATACCATAGACGGCATTTAATTTTATAAATACGTTTTCATAATTACAAATGAAGCACACAACTTTAATTTAAAACAACAAATTTTTATTCCAACAAAATAACAACATTAATTTAAATCTTCGAGTTGTGACGGCACGTGTATGCAGGTGTTAATTTATCATTTTTACAATTTCCTTAAATCGTTTCGGCGCAGCTTGTCTATTACTGGACTTGCGCAATGAAACATAAACAAACTAACCTTAAAAAACGTTTCGGTAACTTTTCTCCACAGTTTAATAATTTCCATTGACATCACTCGTTTTGACGCCAAATTTCAAATTTTTATCAAAATTAAATAGAGATAGAGATCAACACGTTTCAAGTCATTTGCTCCAACCGTTTCCGGATTATGAGTATGAAAATTTTATGTTCCAAATGTTAAATTAGCTTCCCAGATTTTTATGCATATCTTCCGAAATAATCTCCCTTTACTGTTGAAATTTTTAATATGTTGTTAAAAGCCCAAACAAAATCTGCATAGTATTTTTAAGATATTTTTGAGTGCGCAATATTGAGAGAGAGAGAGAGAGAGAGAGAGAGAGAGAGAGAGAGAGACTATCCAATTAATATTCGAACTAATTATGAATATTAATTTTCATATATTTTGAAGGAAATAGATCCAAGACTTTATTTACAACAATGGATGCCTAAAAAGTGAGTTATTTCATTTTTCAATATCAGAATTTCTAAGTACCCTTGTGACTCCAAATCCCCCGAAAGTATACCAAAATTTAACCTCGAACACGAAGTTGATACTTTTATACTTACATTCAAAATTTTAGCTCTGTTTTCTCTTGGTAGTGTTTTCACTATAATAAATTTAATATTCCTATTAGACATTTTTTTTGTAAAATGATGTGATTAACTTTTTGGACTAAATTTCTAAAATTTAGCATTGTGGTAAAACAAGTCCTGCATCGATTTTCTTCAAAATATATGAGTTTCTATTTATTATTACTTTGATTACTTTCATAATTAATTCCGCATACTAAACATTTTCTCATTAATATTACGTACATTTTTTTTGGCTTCTTTAATAGTGTTGTAAAACAAATTTCAAAGTTATATGGGGAATTTTTTTCAAAAGATACGGATAATATTCTGGGAAGCTAATTTAATATTTAGTGCTCCAAATTTTCCATACTCATAATCCAGATATGACTGGAACAAATGCATGGAATAATTATTTAATTTGTTAAAAATTTGAAATTTGGCGCAAAATCGGATGTGGCATTGGAAATAATAAAGTGTACACATAAATTTATATTATTGTCCTTCATGCAAATTTCTGATTAGGAATTTATACAAAACATTATTCCCTACCGAATGGAAACTGAATTTACTCTACTATGAACGATGCGTGAATAAAGAGAGTTGGATCTATTTTGTATTCAATTTTTAATCTGATATATACCTGTAACACTAATACCTATTTTGGAAGATATGAACTTATTACTGTCAAAACTGTGGGTACTCAATGTGAGTGGATTTAAGTTCATATTGGACTCACGAATGCTCAATAGTAGTCTAAGATGTCACCAGTGTTATAGAGTGACAACATTAAACAATCAATAAACCGTATGTCTGTATATCATCAATCGTGCTTCCTGCTTTTTGTTTTTATTGCGTTATTGTATTATTAATATTTGGAAATATATCATTCAAAGTATTTAGTCCCTTGTAATAGATAGTAACAATACACACAATTACTTTCATTGCAATTGAAAAGTAATACATGCACTGCAAGTGTCTCTGATTATCCTTAATGTATGATTTATTGAATATTATCACGCACACAAAATATGCTAGTCTCATAAATCATCACTAAAGACTACTTGTCAATTAAATAATGATTCTTCAAACACACAGGATTAGTAGTTATAAAAGCTATATCAATGCGTGTACCAAAATTTCCTACAATTTTTCGAGCTGCTTAATTTTATTTTTTTTAAATCAGCAGTTTCAATTAAATTCAAGCTCGTTCTACGCATATCCTCAAATAGAAATACCTCATATTTCTGAAATATTCTAGTCATTATAAGTATAAAGCTATTTTCCAATCAACTTTATAAGTTCGTTTTACAAATTCTATGGCAATGTAGGTAGACAGCTGATGCAACACAACGGGTTATTGGTGAATTTCCGAAATCAATCCTGAAGGGAAAGATTCAAGTAAATTGTTGCAGGAAAAAATACAATTTCTAAATATTTGAAAATATATATTTTTAACTATCATGATAAATAATTTTCAGAACGATTTTTATACATTGATTAACGATTGTTTCAGGACTTTTTAGTGACACCGCATTATCTATTACTACTATGTGATTACAGAACAAGAAAGTTTTCATCATCCTTTTTATGACTAAATATTTTGTGTTCTTGACTTGAGTATCTTCTCCTAAATCACTTTCAAAATTGTAGAAATCAAAGACGTTTGTCAAGTTTACCGATAATCAATGCAGGTATATGAAGATGTTTCTTATGTAATATACAACAGAACGAATTTCAACACCTTTCGTATAACCAAATCTTTTGGAGACCAATGTTCTTCGCAATACTTAAAGTTTTATTTAGACTCATATGAAGGCCCTAATACTTCAGAAATTGCCTTCAATTAATTCAGGAGGAGACAAAAATCCCCATTATTAGATAGCGGCTAGAGTGGGAGACATAAAGTAAAAGCAAAAGAGGGATAAAAATGCTAACAAACCGCATCCAATTATTGTTTAACGCTTCACTACCCGTGGCTAAAGAAATTCTGCCTTCGTTATCGATGATCATCCGTCTCAGGCAAATGATTCGCATGCTCCAGAGGCTGAATCTCTGCCAGAATCGACATCCCGGAATCCTCCCCTCTCTCGATTTTTACTTCTTCTGTCACGCACACTAACGCATCATCGAAGATGGAATTTTACACTTGTGTCCACACCACAAACTTTCTCTTACTGGGGGAGGGGGAAGTAAAATTATGTCATCGTCTAGGACAGAATAGTTAAGTTGAAGTTCTCCGTTAAAAAGTTATTGGGAGGTTATCATACTCAGGAGTACCTTCCATCTCCAAGTTAATGTCATATATTTCAGAAACAAAGAAAAAGTTTCCATACTTTAAAAATTATATATTTGATATTTCATCACAGTGCAGCAGAAACAATAGAATTAATTGCAGCAGGGAAATTGAATTCAAGATTGAGGAAAGTTAAAATCCCAAAAAGGTACAATCTCGGAAAAAGAAAACGAGCCACCTCCTTTATTTCGTGCACTATTCATACTCGAAAAAATTCAAAGATGTTATTCATTAGTGAATAACGTCTTCTACAAATTCAAATCCAAAAAAATTGCATAAGGGGGCGTCTTCAAAATCTGCACAAACACCAAATATCTAATGGAAACACCATGTTTTGATTCCATAATCAGATTCTGCATCGTTTAATTAGTCTAAATATCAAATTTTATGACTACTACCTTTATATTCCGAGTTATTAAAGTTTGTGCAAATTTCAGGGATCGTCTAGAAATAGAAAGTGGCTACTTGTAGATCGAGATTAATTGTAGTTATATCTACCTGAATTTCAAATTTGAACACATTTCAAACGTATTTTTCAACAGTCCGATAATTATTTAATTTATTACGCAAGTGCAAACAATTTGAAAATTACATTATAATACTACCTATGAAAGTTTATTCGATACGAGAAATTATTATCCGGGGTTTGTCAGACGTTTATTAAACTTTTCGTTGCACCCTAAAATCGCAATAATGAGGAAAATTTAATGTAGCGCAAAAACTAATAATTGGAATGAGTTGAAATTTTACATGGCCATATTAAAAAATTTTCGAAATCTATTTTCATCAAAATATAATAAGGTTTCAATACATAATTTTTCAAACATCAATTTAGTAATTATTATTGCACGCTAAAAACTATTTTTAAATAAAATATTAATTCAATTTTGTTAGGGTTGCTTTACAGTAACATGGTACAAAAATCAGCGTTAGAGAGATATTACTTAGGAAGATATCCATAAAATTCTAAGAAACTGATTTCACATACGAAGTTCTAATCTTACTGCACTCATTAAGACTTAATTACATGAAAGTTGGTATCGGAAGTTAAATTTTGATATAGATTCTAAATTGTGTGTCGAAATAGGTGGTTTCTATTGGAAACTATGAAATTGACGCTCAATTTAATATGAAGACGGCCCTTATGCAAATTTTATGAATTGGAATTTTTAGAAGACATCAGTTTCTGTCAATCGCCATCTTTGAATTTTCTCTTCTGTTAAAATTGTTCAAATAAAGAGGGGTGGTTCGTTTTTTCCCGTGACTGTACATAAAATCAGGTAAATTAACATTCTGGGTATTTAACCTTATTTCTCTGAACCCACCGAGGGGCTTAATACAAATATATCCGTTCTACATTCTGAAGTCACCCTGTATGTCTTCTAATCAGTTTTTATCTTCTCGATAAATAGAATGTCTGTGAAGATGTTTTCAAACAATCGATGTTGTTATTTAATGAATATATACGTGTTGGGTCCACATTCTACACTAATCGAAAACCTACACCCCTTTAGCTACGAGATACCATTTCTAAGGAACTAGAACTAAAGGAAGCAAGTTAAAAATTTGGTAAATACAATTTCCCAACACGTTGTACAGTCATTATAGATAATATTGAAATGACCGTTTGTTAATGTGGGAAATAATTATTTCTTACAAATTTTTAAGAAAGAAGGCCCATAATTTGTGGTTTTATAAAAATGGTACAAAAACGAAAACTCAATTTTAATTTCAGAAAAAATAAATGTCTATCGAATAAAGAAAAAAAAATTCAAACTGGTATCTTTAGTATATTTTTCATTGTTCTATTGCCCAGAACTGGTGGCTGTTTGGAACAGGTTTATGAACCTGGTCCTGGTCACTACAGGGCAGTTTTCTACTCGAAGATAAACCACCAGGAGAGTTAATATTAACTTTTAGGTTAGGAGGGTTAGGGTTAACAAAATATTTTGTCTCTTCAATGAAATTTCCTTTAGTGAATTCTGTCACTTGTGATAAAGTGAGAGGGCTTTTCAATGTTGACATGAACAATAAGAGGATTGGATTGGATGTTGGGGTTCTATGGCGCAAGATCCAAAACCGAACAAGCTACGCCAAACAAAAGATAGAATATAACCCAATAAAAGCACAAAACATTTAAATAACAAACCCAAGAAAAAGATAAAAGGTAGATTTAAAACATGAAAAAAAAAAGTGTAGATGAGAGTAAAAATATCCAAACAATAGTCACGATAAAGCAAGACCATCATCGTTTGTAACTATGCGGGAAGAGAAAACGTAATACCGATTAAAAACCAATTTTATTTATAGTCTATTTGGCGATGCTTGGCGTTTGTTTTTTAATCGAAGCGAAACTTTGAAAATTGCACTCGCGTAACATGCCAAACTACGCTGTAAGTTACGAAAGAGGTAGCATCGAATGATAATAGGATAGTATTATTTTAGGTTGGTAGATGGTAGTTAAATTAACGTTGCACTGGAGCAACACAGCGGGCTATTGGCGATGGTTCGGCATTAATACCGAATGGAAAGATCAGAGTTTTATACTTGGTAGTTTTGAATCATTGTCAGATGAGGAGGTTACACCTGAGCTGGCAGCTCACACTCCAAACTTCTACATCACGCCAACGTGAACACATTTGAGCTCACGTCATATTTAATATGCACCAGCCCCCACGTACACAAAGGTCTATTCTTAGATCGAGTTTTAAACTGACAGCTCTCCGATTGCTAGTCCGCTACTCTTTTAACCGTGCTTCCACTGTTCAGTATTAATATACACATTTATTTTAAGTAAAATGTTTGTGGCCAACTTTTAAATAAAGATTATTTTGCATCAATGGCTATAATTTGTAGGGTCTTACATGAACCAGAATCAGTTCGATTCGCGATAAAAGACCTTGTTCAGAGATGCTACACATAAACCTTTGTTTCCCGCCTAACTGTCTCGAAAGGTGAGAGAGGCGTGGTCTTTCACGCTGCGACTATTATTGCCTATTAAGTCTCTGGTCATTAAAGACCAACATCTCCTTGTCTGAGACATCAATTACTTGCAAGGGTGGAGCAGTAAAGCTACAAAGGATCTATCTTAGCTCATAGGTAGCATAGAGCAGGATATTTCAAGGATTTGAACCATCGAAACCGGAATAAATCTTATACGCGTGCTTTGCATGAGTGAAGATGACTTAAAAGGGAAGTGATTTACTTGATACGCACAATGTGTTGGGGATGTTAGAATAATTAGGTTTCTATTTTCTAAGCGGTTTATGCCATGATGACGTGTGGCATTTCGTCAATTTTCTTGAAAAAAGTGCGTGCTTGATTGTATTAGAGCATTTAATAAATAAATACAAATGTGTTCGATAAATATGTGCAAAATCTTTTCAATAAGTAATTGTTGAAAAGTCCCCCGTTTCGTTTTAAAAAAACTGTTCCTAAACATTTTTGGAAATGTTTGAATTAAATTTTGTCGTCATCTTTAAAATGCGTTATAAAATAAAAATGTTAATGGAGCTACAAAAAGACTTCCTAAAAGTCCCACGTTTTGTTACTAAAAAAACTGTTCCTAGACATTTTTGGAAATGTTTGAATGAAATTTTGTCGTCTTCTTTAAAATGCGTTTTAAAATAAAAATGTCAATGGAGCTACAAAAAGACTTTCTAAACTCATAGGCAGTGTAGAGCAGTGTATTTCAAGGATTTGAACCATCAAAACTTTAATAATTTTCATGCGCTTGTGTACATATCCGACTCGAGTTGCACTTGCTTTGTGTGAATAAAAATAACTTTAAAAAATGGAAGTGTCTTATACGATTATGATGTCGTGTCCACGACGAGTCTTGTTCAAATGGTGCCATGAGCAGTTATCACAGCTCTAGCAATCTCCACTATATTGTCCTCGTACAGGTTCGGTTTTGAGAAAAGTACCCCGACTTTAAATAGATCCGCAATTATTGCTGGACAATCGAAAATGTGAGCTGGTGTTAACTCCATATCTGGGCAGTTATTACACTTTCTGTAAGATCTATTACCGTCGCTGTCAATCTTCATTTTTCTGTAAAGACCTGTTCTTAACCTGGCTATGGTTTTGGTAATTAGTCTATACTCATTGATATTACAAAGCTGATGCTTAATTGGGATCGAAGGTTCTCTCAATTTGAAGTTAGCTAGGGCATTTGCGTCCTAGCAATATAGGGTTTAGCAAGGGTTTTATACGATACATGATGGAAGGGTTTACAGAATACACACGATGTCGTTCAGGATGTTAGATCAATCTGATTTTTCTCTTGGGTTAATCTTGAGGATTGATCCCGGATCGTCGTCAATAGCCCATTGTGTTCCTCCAATACGATGTTCATTAAAATATCTACCATACAAACCTACCTCTTTAGTTTACCTTCTGAGGGGTTCGCAAGCATAAATCCGTTCTGAAAACATGCAGTCTTCGCTGAATGACTTCTAACCTGTTTTTCGTGGCATTAAGTAGTTCGAAATACCGTTGGGAAGAGTAACGGATTAGCAACCGGGGGCTTGCGATTTCGAATCAAACCAAAGACAAATTACAAAGGGTGAAAGCGCACATTAAACCTGACGTGGCCTCAAATATCCTCCCGTTGGCATGGTAGGGAGGTTTGAAAAGTGTAGTACCAACTCAAGTGTTGCTCTCGTCATCGGACGATGGTTAAAAATTACGAGGTGTCCTTGGTTTTTCCCTTCGGAATTGTCCCACCAATAGCCCGTTGTGTTGCTTCAGTGCGACCTTAATTAACTATTCACCTAGTATTCTTTCTACCAATAGATGTGGTTATTTATACATCGTGTGGGGGAAAACAATATTACGCTTACTTGTGGCTCCCAGAGGGTTAAGAATTCATGTTGTAGCCAACAATGACAATCACCAATATCCATTCACTAACAAACCGGGGTTCGAATTTGAACCTTCTGAATAGCAGACTATACTATGAACACTTTACAATCTATGTGACACAATAGTGGCCTAAGGTCGAGTTATTTATGTATCCATATGTACTAAAATCTTTTATTGGACATTCATGACATATAACTGTTTCTGGATACTAATTTTTTTTAACATAAATTCATAAGGGAATTATTTATACTTCTTAAATTTTTATATCAGTACATAGATATTTTTAGAACTGCTGCTGCTTGTAGCTGCAGAAAGTTTCAAGTTAATTTTCGAAAAAGGTAAAACGGGAATACATTTTTGTATTGATCAAACAAGAACCGGTTTCAAAAAAATGGATTTGAAGCTGCTTTTAAGGATTTCCTTTCTTGCTCAGATAATAAATGTCAGCAAATAAGTAGGTTACATAAATATCTTTGGATTTTTAAGGATTCCATTTTCAAATGCATTTTGGAAATAGCATTCACTTGTATAGATATAGAAAATGATTCGATGATTTGCATTTATCATATTTTGTAAAAGTTTGAGAAGAAAATGTACTTTAAGGAACAGTGAACCACTGGATATTTATTGCGATAAAGTTATTTCTATGAATGTGTGTGTGTTTCATTCTGTATATATCAAAACATGTTGAAAATTAATTTAGTATTTTTATACAAAGAAGAAATTTTAAAGTTTGATTACAAAAATGGCTTCAATAATCTACTTTACAATACATCTTTTAGAAGAATGATTTCTAACAAATTACATTTTAATTAATTATTGTAACCTTGAACTATCGAGTTATATTAAGTAGTATAATAAAATGTTTTTGAATAGTATATGGTATGCATTTTACTGTAGGCATTCATTTTATAAAAAATATTTATAAATAAATTACTTCTATTTCAGATCAGCGAGATAAATTCCGCATTTGTCAAATTGCGTTTCTCAAGTGGGACTTCAATTCAACTACCTACTGTCCATCTTACTCTAATAACTTTAGCCCCCTTCCAAGAGTAACGGAGGTTGGGAGTTATTAACTCGATTCAACAAAAGATCGTTGCGTACACTTTAAATCTGTCGTGGCTGATGGTGTCGTTGGCGTGGTGTTGAACTTTTAAGAATGGGGTGCACTTCGAAATGGTGACTTCGTCACCTGGCCGTGGTTCACAATTATGAGGTGTTGTCCTAGGATCTTTCTCTTCGATTGATCTTGAACCGTCGACAACAGGACGTCATATTGCTCCAGTGCGAAGTTAAGTCAAGTCAAATTAGTCCAGCCCTTGTTAAAAATTAGTAAATTCATAAGGCCTTAAAATGAATGCCATTGCTTATGTTACAGCATTGCACGGACTTATAGTACTGCGCAGAGAATATAGAATTTAATTTAAAATGTATTGAGTAATGCATTTCCATCTTGATTACAATTACGAATTGAATTCTAATTATAATAATGCAAAATTTATTTTTAACTGTAATTTTTGAAAAATACATATAAATCTGAATTTATGGTGTTGAGATGTTTATCTGCATGATGAATGCATATATTTTAAGAAATCCTCTTGAATTCCTATAGCATATTTATAAACAATATGTAACAAATGTATTTCATTGAAGTCATTGTTTAAATTATTTTCATTTTACCGGATTCAAAAGAAAATTGCAATAATTTCAAACGTATCCCCGAGCTCCTTAAAATATCACTTTATGTTCAATAGTAATTAAAAGCCGTAAAATAACATTTGCATTAAATACCAGTTTTTTTATTACTCTGTTAGTTGCTTTTGTGTAATAAATACATAGCATATTATGTTATCTACACTCTATAACAAAAAAAATCGACGCACCAAGAAGGAATCATCCGATTGCTTTGAAATTTCGTATGCAAAAATGTTTTGACCAAATATGCAAATGATTAAAATTTGGTGTCCAATGAATGAATAGTGCGATCTCCAGCGCATCGGAACTGCGCATCCAGCAGATAAGGAGTTGTTCTTGAACTATTGTCAAAAATTTCTGCTGCATTGCGATTTAGGATACCTTTTAACGACTGAGAAAATGCCTCGCCGCAGGACTCGAGCTCATTACGAGCAACTTTCAGAGTTTGAAAGAGGTCGTATCATTGGATTGAAAGAGGCAGGTTGGGCAAATCGGAGAATCGCTCGTCATGTGAGTCGAAGCGATGCGGCGATTAGAAGATGCTGGTAAGAGTGGGTGGACAGTGGCAGATTTCAGCGTCATGATGGTAGCGGTCGACGTAGGGCCACAACAGATCGCGAGGACAGAGTGACTGTCAGATCAGCTGTTACAGAGCCTGATTCATCGCTATCAACCATCAGTCGTGCGACCCACACATGAGTGTCCACCATGACCATTCACAGACGGCTGAGAGAGCGAAATCTACGCTCGTATCGACCGTTACGCCATCTGCCACTCACGCCTGCACACTGTCGAGCCAGATTACAGTGGTGCTTGGCTCGATCAGGCTGGAATAATGCTGACTGGGGACATATAGTCTTTAGCGACGAATCCCGCTTCCAACTGTGTCCTGACGATCATCGAAGACGTGTCTGGAGACGCCCAGGGCAGCGTGCCGATCCTGCTTTCACTATTGCATGCCACACGGGCCCTCAACAAAGAGTTATGGTCTGGGGTGCCATTTCCCTTGATAGCCGGACCCCTTTGGTCGTCATTAGAGGTACACTTACTGCACAGCGGTACGTTGACGACATTCTGAGACCTGTTTTGCTACCGTTCCTTTCGAAGTACCCTGGGCTTATTTTTCAGCAAGACAATGCCAGACCACATACGGCACGTGTTGCTGTGAACTGTCTTCAGGCTTGTCAAACACTTCCTTGGCCAGCCAGATCACCAGATCTCTTTCCCATCGAGCATGTCTGTGATATACTGCATCCGGTAGGGAATGTTGATGACGTAGTCCGACAATTGGAGCAAATTTGGCAATAAATACCGTAGGAGACCACCCGGGAGCTTTATCGGTCTATGCCACGCCGTGTGGCAGCTTGCATCCAGGCTAAAGGCGGGTCAACACCTTATTGAGCTCGTTACTGTAACTCATGCAATTCTTCTGAAATTTTAATAATTTTCTATTCTGTACATAATTTTCCTATCCACCAATTTTTGTCTCCATCGGACAACTCCTTCTTAATGCGTCTATTTTTTTTGTTATAGAGTGTAGCATGCAATGCATAAGATATACAACAATAACATGCAAGTTATAGTAATTGTATTTCATTAAACACAAGGATAAAATTAGTTATAATAATTTTTGTTTCACAGAAATCGAAAGTAAATTGTAATATTACGTATTCGTTATGTCATTTTCTTTCAAAAGAAATCAAAACTTATTTGCAATTATATCAGTCTTTTTTTATTACTCTATGATAAATATTTTAATCGGAGTAATTGATATTCGTACTTTAAATTATCGCTGATTTAAATTAGCTTTGCGAGTTCTCAGAGAATGGAATTCTGCCTCTGCAGTAATCGATTCTTACTATTTTAAATTAACTACTTAGTTTGAAAGGTTTGATGTTTTGTTTTAAAAAGGGTCGAGAATATTATTAACGTTCATGAATTAAATTTCTTTAATTTAAGTCATCTTTAAATTGGATTGTAATATGAAAATGTCAATAAACTCGGCGTTTAGCCATATTAAAATGATATTGATATATCATAACATCCTGGCCGCCAAAATATGTACGTTCATATTTTCCCTTTTTATTAAATGCATTTCCTTTAAATTTTAGAAATATTTGATTGTAATATATTTAGCATGTGTAATTTAAATACTCTACTTTTAAATTTCATTATTTTATTACATAAATATTTCATTTTCGAGCTCTGTTTATTGAATTGATTCATCACAAAGGAGAACAGAAATTCTTTATTCTTAAATTATTTAGAATCTCCCCTCGTATTCTACAGGGTGGTCCCGAATTCATGGTACAAACTTTAATGGTAGGTACAGGACATTGTAACAATGATTTATTGTATAGGAATGTATAGTCGCAAGTGACGCGGTGAGGCGAAAACAGGGCAAATAACGGCCGAAAGGAAAAACAAAGATTCTATTGAACGCGTTGTTGACAAGTGTCATGTTTACAGTAATTGTTCAAAATTGCGTCCACCAGTATCGATACATGCTTGACAGCGTCGGTGGAGCGATTGGCGTACACGTTCAAAGATGCCTGGTATTTCACGCACACCTGCAGCAGCTACAGATAAGCGAGCGACGAGATCCTCATCTGAGTCAACTGGAGTCTCATAAACAAGATGCTTTAGATGTCCCCATAAAAAGTAATCGAGGCTCGATAAATCGGGAGATCGGGGTGGCCAAGGGACTGGTCCACCACGCCCAATCCATCGAGTACCAAACGTGGCATTCAGGTAATTCCGTACATCAATGCTGAAGTGTGTTGGCGCCCCATCGTGCTGAAACCACATGCGGTTACGAATGGCGATCGGAACATCATGCAGCAGTTGTGGTAACACTTCTTTCAGAAAAATAAGATAGCTTCCATGTAGCATGTAAGATAGCGCCATGTCTGTTGACGTCGAACGCACCTGTTTCACAAAGTTGACGATGTAACCGTTGAAAAATTCTATGATCCGGCATTCGTCGATCAGGATACTCCGCGCGATACATTCGTAACGCAGCTCTGCCGTTACCATTTGCACGGCCGTACATGTAATGCATGTCTGCTTTTTCTGCATACGTAAAGTCACCCATCGTCTACGGCAGCACAATTGTGAATGGCGCTTTTCCCTACTGCGATGCATCATGTTCAACAGCGGCTAGACATCTACTGCCCTCTACCGGCAATGATACCAACCGATCACTCCATTTCTCTTTCCTTTTATTTCCCCTGTTTACGCCTCACCGCGTCACTTGCGACTATACATTCCTATACAATAAATCATTGTTACAATGTCCTGTACCTACCATTAAAGTTTGTACCATGAATTCGGGACCACCCTGTATACTGTACGTATAATTGCACAGTAACTTTATGTGTAACTTTACATAAAACGTAATAATTTAAATTTCTATAGTCTCAAACTGTTTGTTAAAATCTGTTTTCTTGCATTCAAGCTCAAAAATGTGTATGAACATTTATTTACTCCGGGACAAAATGTTACAAATTTAAGAAGAAATCTTAAGAAATTTTGATTAACGAAAAAATCCATTATTTAAATCATATTGAAAATTTTGTTTCAAATTCTAAATGAGAGTTTTAATGTTTTATTTTAGAAAATATGTTCGATAGAATAAAGAATTTCACGAATGATACTCAATCATTCATAAGCAATATGTCGATAATTTTTTTTTTAACAATTCAAAACTTTTATCAATAGATGATAGGAAAAGTTACGAGGAATGAAACTCTAATACTTGCGTTAACTGATATAAAACCGAATAATGATTAATATATGTGAGGACAAATTCCTACTTTCTTACTAATCCTACTTACCAATTTTTTGTTTAATGTTACAAAATGTGCTAATTTATGTAATGAAACTAAATGTTTGAAAATTTCTTTTTTGTAATAATAAAGTGCTAAATATATGCCGCCCACATTGCAACATTTTAAAAATCTACTAAAAAATTCCAAACGAAATTTTTATTAAATAATTACATATTGAGCTAGATAAAAAAAAAACATGATTCCATAAAATTAAATTCTGGTAAATAAAACCGGAGACTTCATAGTGCTACAATTTTTTAAGTTTTAAATTTCATAGTTCAATGTTCATTAATTAAGGCGAAATATTGGTGAATTTTGATTCTCGTAAAAAACTCATTACTAAACAAATTTTAAAAACTTTTTTACGAAATCTTTTTAGTCTATTTGGCGTAATCACATACTTCTCAAAATTAATTTGATATTTCTTAATTAGAAATCTTGATACATTTTATATGCTAAACCTTTGAAGGAAATTCAGTACGTTGAAACATTTTAAAACATCAAGGGTGAAGACACGGTTGAATGTATCGTGCACATTAATAAAAATTCAGCAAATTTAGGTTTTTACAGAAGGTGGCGAGGTCATAGACCTGA
Source organism: Metellina segmentata (assembly GCA_947359465.1). NCBI lineage: Eukaryota > Metazoa > Arthropoda > Arachnida > Araneae > Tetragnathidae > Metellina > Metellina segmentata. The sequence continues at coordinate 80,694,503 of OX375872.1, read as the reverse complement.
AATATAAGTAAATTGAGAATTCGTTTGCGAGGAGCTTAAGAAACTGTGACAAAGTTGACGATTTCTAGTTCCGTGACTGCGCTGTGCAAATTGACTTGGTTGGCAGATTTGGTATCTTTTCGCCTCGTTGGGCAAAAAAATATCATATAACAGGGTAGATGTTTGCCTGCGAATTTCTATAGAGTGTTGATCAAAATGGTGAAATCGCCAAAGTATACTCCTATGTCGCCTGGACCAATCAGGTGACATATATTCGTTTCCACCGAAAGTAGTCTAATGGTCACGCTACTAGTAGTTTGGGTCACATGTTCATAGCGACATAAAAAGGGTACCCTTGCTTACTCTCCTTTTATATTTATTCAATGGGTTTGACCCACTAATGTTTCATTATTCACCTAAAACACTTCTATACATCGAAAAAAACAACAACAATTATTATAATAATTACTTATACATACTTTGAAGCCTTTTTTATCCAGAATATTTATACGAATAGCTTTAACACCATTCCAAAGAGGTCGGACGCCAGATATCTTACCGTCCTTAAAAGGGTTAGTTACCAAATAGCCACATATATTGACTGAAAAAATCTTAGCGAAGTTTAAACTGGTTGAGAAATCTTAAACTGATTAGTCATATAGAAAAACAGCACGTTGTATGGTCAATACAATGGTAAATTATATACTTGTATACATATAGGATTAAAAATTAAAAAAATTAACTGAATCTTATACATTTAAAGTAGGTAAAGTTTTCTTAATAGCAATATAATCATTTCGTAAAATTCAAGAACACGATACTGGCTACTCATCAAATGGGTTACCCCAAAACATTTTATCGCCAAATGACTATTTGGATAGGCCGCCATATTAGATGCAAACCAAAAAAGGGTTATTCCGTGTTCCAGGGTCTAACCGATCAATCTTAACGAGTTGTCACAGATAGGTAATTGGTAATTATTAGTTAATGTCGTACCAGAGCAACACAACGGGCTATTGACGACGGTCCTGGATCAATCACTCAAGGGAAAGATTCGAGGACAACGCCTCGTAATTTTGAACCACGGTCAGATGATGAAGCAACACCTGAGCTGGCATCGCACTCTCCAAACTTTCACACCAACCCAACGTGATGTCACAGATAGATACACACGACTAAATAACAGTATTTATTTATTGAAAGCACCCTAGGAAAGATTATATATGCCAAGAAGGTCACAATTGGCTAGAAGTCCTGCAATGAAGACTTCAGGTTTCAGAAAGGATACATGAGTATCTAGCTCAGAGAAATAAGTTTCGATATCATAAGCAATTTTCTTAACAAACTATTTATATTCGCTTTTCAAATCCCGATCAAGTTCCTTGGTACAGACTAATCATTAATTCAATAGCATTACATTCCTATCTCAGAAGCCTCTGAACTTACTCCTAAATTTACTAATCATGATTTTGCATGCGCCCTACTTGCTGTTTCGCACAGAATTTTCTCTCTTCCATCTTTATCCACCACATAGCTCTGACACCACACCCTTGGTTCGTTATCGCAATTCACGTTTATAATGTTCTCGTATTATGTCTACACAAATCAGTTTCATTAAAATCCATACCCCTAGACTCGTGAAATGTCTTGTTTTGATTCGCCATTTGTATATTTTTGTAGGGTGAGGTGGGGAAAAGCGCGTACGCGAGGTGAGTGCTGAGAATACAGCGTGTCTGATTGATGTAGTGGCTGCCATCTGCTTGAAATACTTGAAGAAGTTTCATAAATTAGTTATATAGATGGTTATAGGCAGGTAGAGGGGTTTCAAAATTCAGTAGAGAACTTTCGCAGACCAAAGAAGGAATGAAGTGATAGGCCCCACTCAGAATACTGTCACATAGCAACCAGGAAAACAGTTCTTGGTATTCACATGTATCATCTTGTGGATAAGTGCAATCCGTTGAAATAACAATAGAAAGCATTTTTAAATGATATCAAAGGTAAATTTAAACAAGTAAGAGTGCAAACATCTGTTCTGGGATTACTTGGGTGAAAAATCTGAAATTTATAAACTACTGGGGTAAAATTGGTTCAACTCTACACCAGTAGCGTTAAACCAACGATACACATCTACCCATCCTAGTAGTGAACCCACAAATCGTTAACTTGAACTTTGCTGAGTTGGGTTTGCACTAGGGATGCGACATCGACAGCAAAACATAGATGTTTTGAAACATCGATGTTCAAAATTAAAACATCGATGTTGATAATACATCGACCCAAAAACATCGATGTTTTTAAAATTCAGTGTATTTAAACTCCCCCCCCCCATTTCTTAAAACTGGTTTAGCAACTAGTCATGCAACAACGACAGCAAAACATATATGTTTTTAAAATTCAATGTATTTAAACTTTTTCCTCCCATTTCTTAAAACTGGTTTAGCAACTAGTCATGCAAAAACGACAGCAAAACATCGATGTTTTTAAAATTCAGTGAGTTTAAACTCCCCCCCCCCCTCCCATTTCTTAAAACTGGTTTAGCAACTAGTCATGCAACAACGACAGCAAAACATCAATGTTTTTAAAATTCAGTGAATTTAAACTTTTTCCATCCATTTCTTAAAATTGGTTTAGCAACTAGTCATGCAACAGCAAACATCGACAGCAAAACATCGATATTGTTGAAACATCAATGTTCAAAATTAAAACATCGATGTTGATAATACATCGCCCCAAAACCACCGATGTTTTTAAAATTCAGTGTATTTAAACTTTTCCCCCCCAGTTCTTAAAACTGGTTTAGCAACTAGTAATGCAACATCGGCTGCAATGCATCGATGTTTTTATAAAACATCAATGTTTTGAAAACATCGACATCGATGTCACATCCCTACTTTTCAGGTCCTTCACTCTTGGCCATTTTGGTCTATAAGTATGTTCAATTTGCTGATTATAAAAATTATGCTACTTTGTTAATTTTAAAATTTTTATAACGATACTTTTTTCATTTGAAAATAAAACATCGACAACGTAAAAACATCGACAAGTATAAACATCGATGTTACAAAAACATCGACTCCAATACATCGATGTTAAAAACATCGACATCGATGTCGCATCCCTAGTTTGCACCTGTCCTACCGCATCCTGCGTTAAATTATGCACTGCATGTATGAACAAACTTATAATTGAAAATTTCATTTACAGCAATTAATGATAAAAATTGTCCTTCCATTCAGTAATACTATATTCGTAGTCTAACTTAAAATACAAAGAGGAGTGAATGAAACATTTCTACAAAGATTTGGGTAGACCATCGATGAGGTATAAAGTAGAGTGACTAATGATCTGATGAATGAACAATTTTTATGTCCCCAGGATCATGTGACCAAAACTAATAATAACATGACCCTCAGACTACTTTCATCTACTGGGAGGAAACAAACGTTCATAGTCTGATTGGTCCCAGAACAGAAGAACTCTACCATCCATTGTTTCATCATTTAATTGGCCTGCGCGATATAGCAATAGACTTAGAGGATTTTACCATTTCGAAGCAATAAAAAACTGGGGTGTTACGAGTTCGAAATTAGGTCCCGCCAAATTTCGTCGTGTAAGGGCACACGTTTAAACTGTCGTGTCTTCAAATGTCCTCAAATTGGCGTGGTGTGGAAGTTTGGAGAGTGGGGTTCAAGCTCAGGTGTTGAACTCGTTATGTGACTGTGGTTCGAAGAGCATGGTGTTGTCCTTCGACCTTTCATTTGGGGATTGATCCCAGACACTCACCAACAGCCCGCCGTGTTGCTTCAGTGCGACGTTAATTAACTACCTACCTCATCATGTATTTTAGACCATTTGTACCCACGTTGTATTTCGCATTGTTGAACAAATACCTATTTATCTCCCCTTGCACCATTGGAAGATTAGAAAAATAGTAATTTAATATTTAATTGATAAAGCACAAGTTTCAGATTACAAACATATATCAAGCATCGGGCATCTACAAACCCTTTTGAGCGGCCGACTCAGACCACTTTCGATCTGCACGGGTGTTGGAAAGGGAACCGCGTCTCCTTTTGACAACAGGTTGTCCATTTTGCGGCGACTTGTTGCTGAGCTCTGATTTAGCAGGAAAGTCGCATTTGCGGAGTTATTGGCGCCGACGAACGGGCGCCGTCCCTGCACATTGTTTAAAGCTACATCGAGAACCGCTTTCTCGGCGTAGGGCTGTTTTGCGTTTACTTGATTCGCGCTGTGCACCGCTTTTAGCTGCGAGAATGAATGGATCTCTTTGTGCGGAAACGTCGCAACCTTTAAGGACATGCGATGCTTTATTCGAATTACGGATCTTTGTTATTAAAATTATTTACATCGTTTTCGAAAATGCTATTCAATTAGAAGAATGGAGCTCGTGGGTATATTAGTCCAGTGTCGTCCACAGCGTGTACTTAGCAATTTAATTAAGGTTTTGAGGGGGTATGAATTTAAATGCGCTGTGAAGATAAATAAACTGAGTTTGAGAGAACTTAATTTATATAACATTTCAAAACCAAAATCATTACTTAATAGATCTTAACATCACGAAACGTTGAAAGCTATATGGATTTCTAGTACTTTATTTTAATCACTGATCTTTGTTATTAAACTTATTTACATCGTTTTCCAAAAATGCTTTTCAATTTAGACAATTTAGCTCGCGGGGTATATTTAGCACAGTATTATTCACAGCATACTTAGTTATCAAATTGATGTTGGCGAGGGTATGAATTTAATGCAGTGTGAACGAAGATAAATAAACTGAGTTTGAGAGAAATTAATTTAACAATTCAAAATCAAAGTTATTTGTTGATAGTCATTTGCACTAAGGAAATGTTGCAGACTTTAAGGACTTACGACGCTTTGTTCGAATTACGGATCTTTGTTATTAAAATTATTTACATCATTTTCGAGAATAAAATTAGAAGAATGGATCTTGCAGAGGGCACATTTAGTGAAGTATTGTCCACACTGTACTTATCTATTAAAAGGTGTGGATATGAATTTAATGCAGTCTGAAAGTAAATAAACTGAGTTTGAATGAAAAAAATTTGCCATTATGAAAACAAATAAATATCAATTGACAAACGTGAACACCACTGAAACTTATTAAAGGGTTGAACTCCCTCACTCGATAATGAAGTGTTTATGTCTTTAGATATGCTAATCGCGTCAAATTGAGCGGTGGAGCGAGGCGCATTCGTTCAGACATTGGTTCACTTTGACTGCGCGACATCAACTTTCTAGCGCTTCCGCGAGCACGTTGATGCTAAGCATGGGACATCCGGATCTTCTTGGATTCTTCATCTCTCGATCGTGCTGCATGTTGGCGTTTTTTATAATTCGTCTTATGTTTATTATGCATAAATTTCGACATTTTGCAATTTGTGCGAGTTTTCTACTCTTCTAAGCCAGGTAACTAAACGAGTATTAAATATTTAGGTTTTACTTCGATTATTATTTATAAAGCGCAAAGAGACGAAACAAATGACACCTCAATCGTCGTTCTCGCACAAAGAAGGCCGGAGCTAGACTAAATCCATATGAGCGGCAGTGCTCATTTTTGAGACTCAAATTTGCGCTGCGATTGCATCAGCGGATGAAGGCAGCGGAAGATTAATTTTATAACATGCTTTGCGAAGAGTATTTATAACATGCTTTGTTTAATGCTCTATTGAACGCGATATAGTTCATTTATGTACCATTTATATTTTTCAAGTTATTAAATGTTTCGTGATCCCCTATTTTGTGACACAAAATTGGTATTCCAGTTTCGAAAGGAAAGACGTAGCATACGTCAAAAGCATTATAGCAATGTTAGCATGCATTTTGTTGCTTTAATAATTATCTGTTCTAATATTATAAAAACTCTTGGTCTCTTTATGTCGAAGAAATTGCCACAACGAAGAACAAAAGAATAAAATTTCGGAATTAAAAATTAATATCTAGCAGTACTACACTTGGTCAACGAACAGTTTTGTTTTAGTTTAGAAAGCTCTATAAAATATACAAATTTCTGATGAAATACTAGGTGCTTTATAAGTTACTAGCCACTGCGTGGCCATCACGGCGTTGCCCGTGAGAGTTCTTTTCGTGGGGTCAGGTGTGACCACTGCTCGCTGACGCTCACCGACCCCCGGTGATTGCTACGTATTCCCATTTGGTTTGCTTCACAAACGAACTGCACGGGAAACGCCGTGATGGCCTCGAAGTGGCTATTAAAAACAACGTAAATCAAAACACACTAGCCTCGGAAAAATTGGTATGGTTCCAAAGGCATTATACGAAAACGCTTGTGACGTCTGCTGTCGAAAATCGAAAAATCCTAGCTTTTCTTCAATGACGTCACATTTTGGAGAGAAGGACGAAAGCTGAAAAAACTAATAAATTAATTTTAAAATGTTCTGGATTAAATTTTAAAGTTTGAGCGCTACCCAAAAATCGCAAAAAATCAGGATTACTTGTGTGCCAAATTTCATTATTGTAATTTTCATATATAATTATAACAATTTTCATAGATTCGTCAGGACACTGTGTACAGAGAAACGGACAGACCGAGAATATGAGGTATAAGAATTAATTAGCAGAGTAATGTTTAAAATTTTGATTCTCAGTGAAAGTTTTATTCGTTGTGATTTTTCTATCTTTCAGCAAAAGTTAACTTATTCAGGACATATGTTGTCCCATCTCTTTGAAATGGTTAAGGTTAAGTACATTATTATTATAGTTAGATAACGATTGCTAAGCTGATAGATATTTTTTTATGATATTCTGATGGGAAGGAATGCTCTAAAGGTGTGATGAGATATGCAAATCTTCTCTCCCTAAAATACTAAAATCGTTTAAGTACAAAATACACTCATATAAAGTATGTGTGATAGTTTTCTTTGGATGAAGAGAGAGAGAGTATTTCACCAAAAAAAAACGTTTGTAAGCAATGTAACTTCTAAAATAGACTTGTAATTTTGCAAATGAAGCTCTTGAACATGAAACTGGATCTTAAGATTACGAAACTGAATTGCCCAACTTCACCACTTCTTGTCTTTATTCCCTTTATCTGATGGACACACAATGCTGTGTCCACTAGTATTTTTTAGCTTTATTAGAGGCAAGAAGTAGCTTTCTCGGAAATCATAATTTTCAATACTTCGAGTTAATTCATTTAGTCCAATAATGTCCTTCATTGTAGCATGGTTGGTTGGTTGGGTTGGATTGATTTGATTGCGCAAAAGTCATATTTGGCCAAGCTGCACCATACAACGCCAATTAAATGGACACGGAAGATTTTACTTACTCGGAAGAGAGAAATACACTGAGGATTTCGGTTGGTTACTTCTGGGTTTTATGGCACAAGGGTAGTACTTAGCGAATCTACGCCAAACACAGGACATGCAACATGATGAGCTAGGAAGAAAAAGCAGAAAGCAGAATGGTAGGAAATCGTAAAACCGAAAAGGATGAAAGATCATTCAAGTACCACGTACAAGTTTAATTAGCTAATGAAAATTCCTTTTCGAGAGAGATGCGGATATTTCACTCGAATGTCCATTATATCTGCTTGATGAAATATGTATTCCACTGATTACATTATTTTAAAGTACACCACATGACTATTACCATAAAACTGCAATACAAGTTAAAGTACTTTTATTCACAAATAATTTTAATCAGCTCCCTGGAATTTATGATCTTCGGTTACCATAAACAACAGGTACTCTATAGAAACGAAACAATAATTCACACAATTTACTACAACAACATCTTAAACTTGTCCAACTCTTCAAAAGTAAACCACATCAGAGCCGAATCAGACTGGAATCGAACCCATCGCATAAGGAAATTTGAAGAGAATTGGAGGACTAATTACCATGAAAGGCTTAGTAGAACCAGTTTTAATGTTTCAATAGGTAGATATTTAATTAACGTCACACTGGAGCAACACAACGGGCTATAATTTATGTTTCGGTAACGGTATCACCAATCTTCAGAACAGGTATTTACCGGTATTCAAAATGCCGGTTTTTAAGCGCTATACGACAGTGCCTACAAAGTATTTTTTAAGCTGGATGCGTTTGGAAAATTTACAACTCTTAAAGTAGTTTTCAAGTCGCTGAAAGAAAACTTTGTTTCGGAGTGCATTCATACGACCACCTACGAGTGCTTGAGAACCCAGATTAAGAAAGAAGAACAATGTTAAGAGGGGCACACTGGAAGAATTACGAGATCGTAAAAGGGCAACAGTGAGAGGTTCCCAGGGTAAGGCGAGATTTACAGCAGGGTACACTCTGTTTTACCCTTTCATTTCGATGAGAAACACGTCAGCTAAGAAGCAACTTATGGGAGCGAGGCAATAGCGATTAAAACGAGCGGAGACCTCATTGCAGATACGAATGGAAACAGTCTGTGCAACTCCTTTCCGTGTCAGATGGACAAAGCTCAAATTTGAAGGGCTCCAATCTTCTGAAAACGAGTTTCTGAGATGGGAAATGCAAAGTAAAACTCGAGTTTGTGAAAGGCTATCTACTTCTGGTAAAAAATGTCTTTATTTTTTAAGCAATAAGAGTTTTAGAAAGCATACTCACGTTTGCTCAAATCAATTTCCATACTCTCATTGCTGAATTGATATATTCTACTCAAAATTACAATAAATATACTAAATTTGATGTTCAACTCTAAAGTGTTTCTATCTTCTGAAAATGAGCATCCGACTTGGAAATGCAAAGAGAAATTCAATTTTTTGAAAGGTTAGCTGCTCGTTATTAAAATGTTTTGATTTTTTTTTTGGCTTTTAGAGTTTAAGAAGGCATGCTTACGTTTGCTCAGATCAATTTCTATGCAGTCATTGATCAGTGTTTTCAAACTAACTTTATCTCACTTGCCGAATTGATTTTTTTTTCTACTCGGATTTATATAAATTCGTAACGTGCTTCTCAGCTCGTAAATTTGAAAAGTTGTGGTGAAACTTTGAAATATTTTCTCTTGTGAATAATAAAATAATTAGATCGAATTCGTTTGAATTTCGATCAATGTAGTTTTTCCAACGTTTCACCGTCATCATGAAATCATATTATTCTTAATCTCGACTTTTCTTCACACACAAATACAGCGAAGTTGAAGCAACTTCTACAGAGAAACTGATTCTCGTAGATCTTCAACATTTTCAACTTGCAACGTGCGGATAATTCTAGATGGTTAGGTCTTTTAAAAGAAAGGGAAACAAGGGGACATCTGTTTTGAATTATAATTTTAACTCGATTATTTGTCTCTGACAGTATCCGCATGCAACGAAAACTGCGATAGGGACTTAGTTCTTTCTGGTTTACTTATAGAGGTAAAAAAGGAATTACCTAAGATCTAGGTTTTCAACACAGAGATATCGGTTATGGACTGTAAGGCTTCTAAAAATAGTAAAACACGAATCTGTTTTGAATGGTGACTGAATCTATATTTTTTGTCTCAATTAGAATTATTATTTTTTTTCTCAATTACTGTCATTATTCATCCCTGGCATTGTCCACATGCAATGCCAGCTACAACCCGTCTTGGTTATGATGTTTACTTAATTTTAAAGCAAAGGTGAAACTACTTTTACAGACGTAAAAAATTGATTATTTTATATCTAAACCTTTATTTTAACTCACAGATGACAATTATGGACATATTTAAAGATTAAAAAGACTAAACACGAATCTGCTTTGAAGTGTAATTTAAGCTCGATTTGTATCTTCAATGTTCACGTCTGATAATGTTCCACGAAACGTAATCCGTAATCCGTCTTTATTTGTCTCCTCAACATACTCTATATAATACACGTGAAACGACGTCTAAAGAGATAGAAAATAACTCTCAATGGTTATAGATTTCAACATGTCAAGGCTTTCAAAAGCAAAAGCTAATATTTTTGAATTTTAATTGAATACTTGATTACATTCCCAATATTCACTCTTGACAGTGTCTCTTTATACGTCTGTTACTTTAAAAAATGTAGAGCATGAATCTGATTTGAAATGCAGTTGAAGATCTATTATTTATTTTCCATTTTCACATTCGATAGTGTCAATATGCAATACATTCTACAATACAAACCGTCCTGTCTGAATTCTGGCTGCTCAACATACCCTACACAGTGAAGGGGAAGCAACTTCTACAGAGATAGAAAAACAGTTATCGAGGGTCTCAGATTTAAACATATAACTATAAATAAGACTAAAAAAATAAAAGACGAACATGTTTTTAATTGCAACAGAACGCTTGTTTACATGTCTTCAATATACACTCCTAATAGTATATGCATATAACGCCAGTTGCATTCTGTTTTGGTTCTGCTGCTATATTTAACCTAAAGAGCAAAGGTGAAAAACCTTTTAAATAGGTAAAAAGTAGATTCACTTAGAGTTGATTTTCAATCAGCAGTTGATAATTCTGGATTGTAAGGCTTTTTAAGAATTGAAACTCAAATCTGACTTTGATGCGTAATTGAAGCTCCATTATTTGTCTTCAATATTCACGACTGATTGTATGCGCATCCATCTCAAACTGCACTCCGTCTTAGTTTTGGCTTTTCAACATACTACATAAAGTGAAAGTGAAACAACTTTTACAGAGACAGGAAAATTTTCTCGAAGGTTATGTTTCAACATACGTGTATAGCTAGCTGGAAATTAAGGCTTTTTAAAATAAATGACGGAATATATTTTCGATTGTAATTAAACATTTTATCACATTTCTTCAATATTCACAGTGACAGTGTCCGAATGCAATGCCAGCTGCAATCTACAGGGCAAAGGTGGAACAACTTTTACACAGGCAAGTGGTTCAGATAAATCTACAGATTTTCAACAAGCAGTGAATGATTCTGGATTATAAGGTTTTTTGAAAAAATGAAACATGAGTCTGGTTTGAAGTGTAATTGAAGCTCGATTATTTGTCTTCAATATTCGCGTCTGCTCGTGTCAGCATGCAACCCAAGCTGCAATCCGTCTTAGTTCTGGCTGCCCTACACACTTCGGATCGAAGGTGAAGCAGCTACTACAGAAGTAAAAAGATTTATCTGCCCAGGAATGACAGCCACATTTGCTTTTTCGTCTCCCACCCCAAGATGCATTTTGAAGGGTAAGCGCAGGTTCGTAGTGAATGAGATCATTTGCTGTATTGAATAAGGGGGAAGTGAGTGGATTAGAGGGGGTCCCGGGAATCCCCTAAGGATTCGCGCATCCCTTTAGACGAGAGTGGGGTAGGGTCGTGAAGCGAAAGCCTAGCTTTGATTAAGACTCTCCCCAACTCGCCATCGTGGGAGCTATTATTCTGCTGAGACAGGTACAAAAACAACGCCACTAATGGCTTGGACCGCAAGGAACAGGATTTGGGAGCTCGAACCATTTTATTTCCATTTACAATCTCTGCGTCAGCATATCAGTGGGAATTAATTTTAGACGCTGCTCATCGATCAATACGTTGGCTTTAAGATGGGTTTCAAGAGTAGTTTCAATATTCCCTAAAAACAAACGGGTTTAGAATTGTGTAAGGCAAAGGGTTTATAAGTAGATAAGGAAACTTTTGAAAGGAGATGGAACCCAAAGTTTTCAAAATTATCGATCTTGATCATTTTAGCGGGTAGAAGTGGTCTATTACATGCTCTTACAAAATATACTTAAATTTTGTTTCTAATTCTACCAAAAATATTAATTAAAATGCCAGATCATTTAAAAAATAAAATGTGTTTTATTTTGCTGTCGCATCTACGTGATCTAATTAAAAACATTAAAAGTTCATATTAGAATCACAAACATGCTGAAATCTCCAACATAGTACAAAATAGGAAGATTAAACATTTATTGCAGAAAGTACAACTGGATAGTTTAAGGTAAATGACGTCTAATTTAGAGTAAAATGTAACAGTAAAATAGCTATTGTAAATGTAAATGACGTAATAGTTACGATTTACTTTCTTAACAAACAAATTTGCATTAAGAACATTTTTCACGATGCCATGAAATTAGTTGAATTATGTATTGTTTTATAAAGATAAATAAAACTAATAATAAATTCAATCAAATGAACTGAACAATTGAACATTAAACTGATGTACTCATAATAAACATTTTCTACTTTTGAGGCATCTTTTCTAAGAAACCATCATAACCTGATTTGTAAAACTTTCCCAACATGCTCTGCAATCATTATCGATTGAAATGAAGTTAGCGTTTGGTATATGGGAGGGTAATTACTTTTCTACAAACGTTTTGGTAAAAAAATAGAAGCAATTTTTTAATGTTAAGCAATATAATATGATTCTCACTGTAATATATATGAAAATAATTGTTGATTATACAAGCTAATTTAAACCAGTATCTTGAGTATATTCCAAGAAACGTTATGTATAAATTATGTAAAATAGCATTATAATAAGACCTTCAAAGTCCCCTTAAACACGTATAAAACAAAAACACACGGTAAACTTTCCTGTCTACGAAAGAGTATCTTTTTTACAATAAATCACATTACATTGATTTAAGTGACACAATTTAAAATGGAAATTTCATTTTTTAAATAACAGTGACACATTCATTAAATTTGAAGAAACGACATAAATCAAATCTTGAAACGATGAGAGTTTAACAAAGAAACTGGCTGAATTTCAACAAACTTTAAGTTTAGGATTCCCCAAGGGAAAGATTCGAGGACAAGACCGCGTAATTTTGAGCCACCTGATCGATGACCGCATGGAAAACGGAGCGTTAATATTGTATGCAGTAGTGTATATCTTATGCCCCATCGTTTGCAAACGTGGACTTTGAAATAAATTAGCCCTCGAAATCGTCTCCAGGAAGAGCCGGAAGCACTTTGGATGAGAAAACACATTTGCCGGAAGTTGGCATGTTCGAGTATACCGCTCCCAGGAAACACGTGATTTCTCTTATGCAAGAAATGACTTCCGCTGAGCTTTCTCTGTGAAGTTTTTTGAGTACACCAGTTTTTCCTTCCGATTTAACTCAGAAAATTCATTACTCCTTCTCCAAAATAACTAGGCCTTTATGCTCCTTCTTTCACATTATGACACCCCATTAATAAGGCGGCCCCTTAATTAATATTTTTCCCGCTCAAAACCACACGTTTTAGGAAATTAGCGAGAAAGTGGTATTACGTCCTTTCTAATGAAAGGATACGAAAAAATTGCTCTTAATTTCATTCCCGAAAACCCAAGAATACGCGATGACTTGGGTCGTTATGTTGGAAAATTTATAGGATTTACGCCCTGATAAAAAGGGCAGTGACATTTTTTTTCTTTGTCTGAGAACCAGAAAGAAAACACCGAAAGTTATTCATTTGTGTTTGCCGGAAGTAGAAAAACTCTTCACGAGCAAATCATTGAACATGAAACTGCGAAATGCGAAAATAAAAATTGAGATTTGCATTTGAAAACCAAAGCGCTACACTTTAATGGAAAACACGCTTTTCATAATCACTTCGGGATAAAAAGTAACAAATATAATTATTAAATTAGAAGCCGAGAATTTCAGAAATTATTCCGAGGCTTGTTTTGTTATTTTAATTCTCCATCAGTTACAGCTGATGGTTTGTCTTCTCTGAGTAATTTTTATGACTTAGGTGCGCTACATTAGGCGCAGGTGCTACTGCTACTTTGCAGCTTAGTCCTTTTTCTTTTCTTGCAGAAAATGTGAAGTTGTCCATGTTAGGGTTCACGATTTGCGATATTTGGTTTCATAGCTGTATCGGATTTTATTTTGACGCTGCTTAAGGCAGAAAAATTAAAAACCAATATTGAAATGACAGTTTTGCTTGATACTTTTTTTAAAGAGATTTCTTTCGCTTCTTACGTTGAAAGGCAAGAATGAAATTAGTCGTAAATAAATTTCGAGGTATGTTATAATATATAATGATTCATTTTTTTCAAATCAAGGTTTAATGCATTTAAATGTTTTAACTTGAAAACGCTTCAACTAGTTTTTTTATGTATCTTTCGTTGAAAAGTTTTATTAAAAGTTACGAGCAAGCAAATTTATTCAAGAAGTAAGACAACAATTTTATTTTAAATATGACAAATATTCTCTTAGCTGTTTTTAGAAAACTTATGTTTCACTAAGTGTATTTCATACATCAGTTTAAATTGCAAATTTTTTTTCTACCTTTTCTTTATGATTAAGAATTAAGAAATGATTTAACTTCATTTTCAAGAGCTTTTCTGTCATAAAAGTGAATAACTCGTTTAGAGAGAGGCCCTTGGTAGTCCAGTTGGTAGAGCCACGGATTATAAATATGAAGGTTGTCAGATCGAAACTAGATTCGACCAAAAACCGTAGTGCAAGCTAAATGTGCCTTGTCTTCAAATGTCCTCCCTTTGGCGTGGTGGTGATGTTTGGAGAGTAGGTTGCCAGTTCAGATGTTGACCTCGTCTTCTGACAGTAGTTTAAAATTACGAGGTCCTTGGATCCATTCAGGACAGTCGCGAATAGCCAATTATATTCTGCAAAGCGACGCCAATTAATTACCTACCTACCTTTTGCTGTTTACCACTAATTCTAATTTTCTCACTGTGTAATCATGTTCTGTTTGTCCAATTCTGTTGGTCCTTGATTTCTAATGTCTTGAACATAACAAATGTAGTAATTGTTATCCCGGTTCTTCCTTGAACGAACCTTATACCGTATGGAGACGTTGGGTGACCTGGGTTATGATTAAATGAATGCCTTCCTGTCCTGTCTGATGGAAATTCTGTGATGTGAAGGCTGTAAGCGAGAGATATTTCTCCACGGATGCTGAGAGTTTGTGTCCCGTTGAGTTCCATTTCCAGAAAAGCACAATTACAGTGGTGGGTGACGTGAACACGAGATTACAGCCTGAGTACAATTGTCTAACGTTCCGTATATAGAATTGAGACTTTCCCAGTAATAGGACGATCTATGTTAGTCTGGAGAAAACTGGAAACGACGCATTTAGTCCAAGTGTACCTTACTTATGGTCGCAATAGTGTGTATATGTACCTCGGAAACCTAGGATAGTATGTCACAAAAATAAAGTTTTCTGATGAGCAGTTTAAAGTTCTCTTTCAACTCTATCTCAATTATTTTGAATACAATTTAGTACCAAGAAACATTGACAAATTAAAATGTGTTGTAAAAATTAGTTGAAGGTTTAAGTACATAGCTAAGCCACGCTAGCCGATTCTGTATGACACGTTTACCCTACTTTTACATAACTTTCCTAATTAACAAAATTAATTACGTTAGGAATTACGTAGAAACTTTCTGCACAACATTAATCTGGGATAGGTACATTTCCCTTGACCTAACAGGGTTCCAAATACTAAGCAAAATATCATATTACTCTACTATGATTATTAGACTAAAAGCCAGTACGGCCTTCAGGAAACTTAGTCTTAGGTATTCCCTCTTTGACGCCAATAACACAATCCAGTAATCCGCCCAAAGATGAAAGGCGGAACTTTGTCGTTCGGGAACTAATTAATCGGCCTAAAGCTTATGACGCCTAAATAGGACTTTGTAGTTCACCAGAGGAGCTCGTATCCCAGAATACTCTTCACCTCCCTCAATTACCTTTTGTCTTCCTGTTAACATTGTCAACCTATGTCTAGCGACTTTCTAAAAGTAATATATTCTAAACAAATTCAGTGGAATTGTTGTGACTTTTTATTAAAATTGTCGTCTTATATTATTGTGTTCAATACGTATGCCAGAATACTCCTTACTTCTCACAATTTCCTTTTGTTTTTTTTGTTAATACTGTCAACCGATGTCTAGTGATTTTACTAAAAGTTGAATACTCTAAACAAATTAAGTGAGTTTGTAATTTTTTTATTCAAATTGTCTCTTTGTTTTGTCTAGAACAGTGGGAGCTCGATTGGTTGATTTTGGGTTTTATGGCGCAAGGGCCATATTTGACCAAGCTTTATCGAACAGTGGAAGGAACTCATATCAGAATGCACTTTACCTTTATCGATTATATTGTCTTTCTGTTAACATTGTCTGCCAATGTCTAGTAACTTTGCTATAAGTAATATATATTTTTTTAATTTCAAGGAGATTACTATAAATTTTCATTTGTCTTTTATTATTGCGTCTTGAACAATGGACTCCTAAAGAAATATTTATTTGCAATAACAATTTCAAATTTATAGTTCTATGGAGAGTAATTCTTTTCAAGGATCTTTGACAGATCCTTATCTCTATAAAAACCATTTGTCATTTAAACTATATCATCTTTAAACCTAAAAAACTTAAATTAAGAAAAAAAAATTTAATATTTATATAGTAACTAGTTTTACAAATAGGAGTTTTAAGTGGGGCGTAATAACATATAGAAAGTAACAAATAGATCTATAATCTTGAAAGCAATGGTTTGTAATAAAATAGCATAAATGTGGTAATGGAAAAATAGTATTTAGTTAAATAATTGAGATAATTCTATGGGGTGGGTGGGCATAATAAACAATAGGATGTAGTACACTAATAAGAAAGTAATAGTATGAACTATATTTAAATTTTTCCCAGTCCGTCTATAGATATACTATCTTAAACAATAGAATCCTAAAACGACAGGTGGGACTATTTCAAATAAATGGTTCTGTGAAGAGTTTTCTCAAGAATTTTCAGAGTTCCTTATCTTTGAAGAAAACATTTTTTCACTTACCTAACATCTTTAAACATTTCTTACTTGTATTAATTAAAACTCTTAAAATTTATTTTCTGGTGACTAATTTTACAAAAAACGTGGTATATGATTAAGTGGAAAGTAACAAACAGATCGATTATCTTGAAAAAATTTGATAATAAACAGAAGTCATAAATTAATATTAAAAAAAATAAAAATGGAAGAATTCATTTTTTACTTGAAAAATAAGTCGCATCAATCTATTAGATAATAAACAATAGCAAAACAATTGTTTTCATGATTTTTCATGTGATTAATATGTATAGTGTGTTAAATGTACGCAAACATTGTTTCCAATCCGGTTATATAACAATGGGGAGAAGAGTAGTATAATACCGATATTTGGATTTAGAAAAGTTTAATATCAAAAGGAGTGACTTTCCTCTAACAATAGTTTGTCTTATCTAGTTGGGTGTTATTTTAATTTCGTTTCAGGTCGCTTTAAATTAATAATTATAATGAATCAATATTTTGGTTATTACTAATTGAAGAAGATTGACAAACACATCACATCATCGAATTGCTATTTTTATGTAGCTACAAGTTTTAGATTTGTACATGTAAATCGTATTTATAGAAAAATAATTGCAAAAAATGCATCAAGTGTAGAACAATATAGCATACTCTTCAAATAAAAGCCCATCTAAGCTTTCTGCTAAGTTTCCACAGAAAGTTTTCGTGTCGTAGCTATTTTTGTTTAATAAAAGTGAACAATAAAACCAAAATTAAAAAATTACTACCTTTTTGTGAAATGTCAGTGCTTTTGTCTCAAGGGATTCAAGACAAAATTATTTTTTGAAAACACCATCTCAGCTTATTAGGTAGGTACAGTATTTAACTAATATAACGTCGCACTGGAGCAACGCAACGGGTTATTGGCTACCATCCGGGATTAATTTCGAAGTAAAAGATCCGAGGACATCACTTAGTAATTTTTAACCGCTGTCAAATGCTCAGTTTATCAGATAGTTTAGAAAAATTTAGTTTGGTTATGGTCTTGTGAATCTCCGTCTCTCTCACGCGCGTGATAAGAGTTATAGTGAATAGGTTTACTCGGATATAGTAGACCAGATACGGTCCTCTTGATAGGTTAATCGGGACCGGACACCAGGATAGGTAACGCGTAATATATATATAATATAAACCTAAATGCTACGGTAATTAAGAGGTTTATAAAATTACTTCTTTTATATGAAAAACATTGGAATCGTCATAAAATAAACAACATGATATGGCAAAATCATGATAACTCAAGATGTATCTCAAAACTTACTCTTCTTAAAGTCTACATTAAATCTGCTGAAAATAATTTTACTGAACGAACAAAAAATGCCTTTTATAGACTGACACATGCATAAACTATACACCACACACAGATAAAATATTTCGTAAGAGTAAAAAATTCTCGAACAATATTTCAGAGTTACATTTGAATTGGGCGCAATAAAATGCAACCCATCTAAAACTGAGAAATCCTCGATTTCAGAAAGACGTATTCTCGACATCAGGACTTCCTCCTTCTATGAAAAGATTCCGAGTATATCATCCAGATAAGCCACATACGATGCAACAAGGAACATACAAAGACGTCATAATAGCAACAAACTACTATTATCCATCAAGTTTCTTGTTCTGCAGCGGTCCGAGCAATATCGTTTAAGGGACACTAAGATTTACGAGGGGCCGTTTCCTTTAATAGGCGATCCATCAATAATGTCGTCTAACTGTTCTTCACAAGGAAAACTTGTTGAACGTAGTCAATGCCTATGATACATTTTACGACTCAGATCAATTGCATTCATCCAATCCCATTTGACAGAGAGAATTCCTAGCCTTTATTTACTGTACAGCTGGTGTTAAATAATGAGAATTTCATCTATTTTATAGCAACTGCAGTAGTTCCACATGAAGTGTGCTTTGTTTTTACTAATTCCACAGAGAAATTTGAGGAATGCAATCTCATGTTAATGTTTATACACTTCTTTCAATTTTACGATTAAGATGACTGAATATCCACATCTTTTGTTTAAAAGAATACGAGATTCTATTGATCAAGGAGGTCACGATTTAGTAGGAGTTATGCATGGATGAACGAATGGCAGATTGTAAAAAGTACAATCTAATGTTAATATGTACATGTAGTGCTATATTAGAGATAAAAATAATATGTATATATATATATATATATATATATAGATAGATATATATTTTTAATTTATTTATTTATTTATTTACTAGCAAAATACCCGACCTTACTCGGTTTGAATTGGTTTACTCTAGATTGAAGAGATAATCAAAATATATAATGACTTACGTTTTTTGTAGAATAAAAATTTATTTTAACATCTTTCACCATCTTTATATTTTCTACAACTTACCTTGGACACAAATCCTACACATGCATATCCATTCATGTAATACATTTCACATACATCGCACAATTGCTGTATGACAAAGCTACAAAATGACGAAAGGAGATACTAAGGTTACTACTATAAAAGACGATTTATAGGAAGATTTGGAATTCCCTTTCTTAAGTTCTTTTCATGTTCAACTCAATTAATTAAAATTACGATTTACGGCGAGTAACAATATTTTTTTACTTGTGGCACTCTTGCCTCCGGTATGCGACATTGTGAAATTTTGCAATCTTCTCCTGTCATTATTATAACGAAATTTTTAATGTTGGAAAAAGTTCCATTTTGGATTAAAAAACATTATTATTCTTTCAATAACGGCATTATTCTTTAAATAACGGCATAACTACACTTAAAATTTACTGAAAATTTATACTGACTTACCTAACATTTTTAAGTCTAATACTTTGTGGTGCTGTTGCGTGTGATGAGAAGGAAAACACATTTATTAAAATAATAAATATTTAAAACAGGAAACAGCGAAGTAAAACAAAATAAAAGATGTCGCAAAAAATTGTTCTAAAGATATTAATTTGTGATTCAATTTTATCCCTTCATCTCGCACAGTTGCCACAACTTACAACTAAAAGTGTACAAAATTTAGAAATGTGAAATTAATTCAGAGCGAAAGAACCAGAAAAAATATCA
The DNA here is from genome assembly GCA_947359465.1 of Metellina segmentata. NCBI lineage: Eukaryota > Metazoa > Arthropoda > Arachnida > Araneae > Tetragnathidae > Metellina > Metellina segmentata. The sequence continues at coordinate 80,674,734 of OX375872.1, read as the reverse complement.
CTGCTCGCGCGATCTTGTTCATTCTCGTTTCAATGAAAAATATCGTCTGTCCCAAATATTCGGAAATCGTTTTCATTGCGCAAAGAATAAAAATAAGACTCGAAATAAATGAAGTATCATAGATGAAATTCCATAAAAAATATAATTTTTTGAAGAATAATTACTTTTTCAGCAATACTGGTAAAGCAATCGAAGTAATCGTCATATTCAATAGACATTCCAATTTTTCCAAAACTACCAAATTATGGTTGATTTAAGTATACTTACTCAGGTGTTTTAGCATGAAACTCAACTAAATATAACAATAAAGAAATGTTTAATATTGCATTCACTAAACTATTAGATAATGTATAAAATAAAATACAATGCAATCAAATATCTGGAATACAATTCATGTGATGTCTACACAAACACACAAACACAAAATCGAGCATATAACAGAAAGACGGACAGACTTTCGAAACCAATGCCACTCACTAAATGAAGATAAGTACTCACTGTATGCAAATTTTCATGAAAATATCTTAAACCGCGTGGACGTGTATAGGGCACAACATACAGACAGACAGACAGACAGACAGACACCAAACGAGAAAAAGGCGGATTCGGCATCAGAAGGGTCCAAAACGGATAGAACACTTGAAATGGGTCGAAAATATTGAATGTACAAACAAACACTCCATTCTTATTTATATAGATTATCTCGAATATAGCACTACATGTTGCTAATGAAGTATTAACTAGACTTAGAAGATAGGAAGTGTACTTTGCATTATTTTGTACTATCTCCTTATAGAAATACCTTGCGCCATAACACCCTAACCAAACTTACAAATATCTCTCTATTGCTTTCAATTCATTTTAATGGGTTGATATTGAACGCTTTTCTCTTCTCAAAGAAATTAAAATTTAATTTAAATTTAGTTTCCTTATATAGTGTGAAGCTAATGTTAAAAATACTGAGAACTTTATCTCTTATACAGAACTACAAGTCTAGTGACGTGTGAATTGGACTTTTCATTTTTGGTATGTGTTTTGATTAAAGTCGGACTGGAGCAATATGACGGGTCACTGGCGACGACACAGGATTAAACTCGAGGAGAAAAGATCCGAGGACAACACCAAGTAATTTTGAACCACGGTCAGATGACGAAGCAATACCTGAGTTGGCACCCCACTCTCCAAACTTCCACACCACACCAACGTGAGGGTATCTAAGATCAAGATATATTTAACGTGCAACAGCCTCTTTGTACACGACGTTCTTTGGTTGGATTCGTACTCGAAACCCTCCAGTTACTAATTCGTTACTCTTCCAACCGGGCTACCACTGAGCGCACTGTTTTATACCCTTATAAAAACTTAAATACGATCTTATACTGCATTTGAAATATTGTGACTAATTGGTTTTATTAATGGGTCTTCTTTCTTTAATTATTTGTGTGTTATGGCTTTTTTGATTATTTAAAAAATGCACATTATTCATTATTCTAGAGAAATATAGTGCAAACGAAATTTTTCAATTATTTGGTACGTGTGTTTAGTATCGTAAGCTGAATTTTAGCTAACTGTTCATCATAAATACGATTATTATTTTTAAACACAACACATATTGTGTGAAAAATACGATCCAGAAAATTTGCAAAATTTATGTGAACAATGAATCGTATAGTTATGAAAGTATTCCGTATCAATAAGCGCATATATAAACATAAAACCATGACATAGAAACTTACGTAAATATGTTTATTTGGAAAATCTTATGCCCAACTTCTGAAAAGTCTTCACTTTTCAATTAACACAATAAGATTTTTGTGTTTAAAGTTCACGAGTGATGTGTTTCTCTCGATGTTTTGTTCACAGTTGATAAGCAAAGTTCATTCCTGAAATTTGAGATTTTACCATATTATTTTACCATAAGCTTCATTAGTTATTTTTGCATATCTTTAAGATTCAGAACAAATATTGTTGATTCAAACTAGCACCAGTCCCCGCAACTATTAATTTCATTTCTCATCAACAACCATTTGGATGGACGAGGAAATTTCCTGCAAAAATGAATTTTACAGAACTTTCAAGGTATTAGTCCTTAGTGATACAATCAAAGAACATTCAAAATGGACGTATATTATCTTGCTGTATATTATCAATAATTTCTTCTGGCCGGGACAAAAGCACCAACCCACTTAGATATCGGGACGTTCAACCGAGACAATACCGATCAAACCAAAATGCTATGGTTAACACGTTAACACAAAACTAAAATAATAGGGACTTTGACTATAATGCAACTCATTTTTATGGTGAAAGGGTCATATTTGGCCAAGGTGTCAAGAAAATGGACATACACACAGACATAATTTTTTACAGACATGGGAAAGAGAAATACACTCAGATGCAAATCGAACTTCTGTCGCCAACAACTCACAAGTTGTAGCGCAGTAGGCCCCTTTCCCACGGAGACCCAACTGAACGGTAAAATAAATTTATATAAATTATAAACAGAGCTTAAAGTTAGATGGCAGACAAAGCATTTGAGTTTTGTTTATATCTTTGTATTAGTTTGATACTCAACAGTCACATTTGGCTATACAAAGTCGAAGTACACAAGAGGCCTATGGATTACAAAAATCCTTGCCAATTTTTTCCTTACAATATATGGTTAAAACGGTAGGTTGTTTGGACTGCATTTTAGGGTGCAAGGGACATATTTGGCCAAGCTGTCAATAACGTCACACACGTAAGGAAAGTTTTACTGCACAGAAGAAAGAAATACACGAAGAAATGAAACGAACCTGAGCCGCCTACAAGTCGTAGGTTGCTATCGCAGTAGTACGCCCAAGCCATGATGACCCATGAAAGCGTAGGTAGGTGTTTTATTTAACGTCGCATCGGAGCAACACACCGGGATATTGGCGACGGTCCGAGTTCAAACTAAGAATGCGACATCGACAGCAAAACATCGATGTTTTTAAACATCGATGTTTTTAAACATCGATGATTTTAAACATCGATGATTTTAAACATCGATGATTTTAAACATCGATGTTCAAAATTAAAACATCGATGTTGATAAAACATCGTTCCAAAAACATCGATGTTTTTAAAATTCCGTGTATTTAAACTTTTTTCCCCATTTCTTAAAACTAGTTTAGAAACTAAGGATGCAACATCGACAGCAAAACATCGATGTTGATAATGCATAGCCCCCAAACTATCGATGTTTTTAAAATTCAGTGAATTCAAACTTTTTCCCCATTTCTTAAAACTGGTTTAGCACCTAGTGATGCTACATCGACAGCAAAACATCGATGTTCAAATAATTTGAAACATCGATGATGATAGTGCATCGCCCCCAAACTTTCGATGTTTTGAAAATTCAGTGCATTTAAACGTTTTACCCCATTTCTTATAACTGGTTTAGCAACTAGTGATGAGACATCAGCTCCAAATCATCGATGTTTTTTATAAAACTTCAATGTTTTGAAAACATCGACATCGATGTCGTATCCCTGCTTTTCAGACCCTTCACCTTTGGGGATTTTGGTCTAAAAGTATGTTCAATTTGCTGGTTATAAAAATTGTGCTCCTTGGTTATTTTTAAAATTTTTATATTTTTAATTATATTATAAATTTTTTCATTTAAAAATAAAACATCGACAACGTAAAAACATCGACAAGTATAAACATCGATGTTAAAAAAACATCGATCCCAATACATCGATGTTAAATACATCGATGTTTTTTAAAAAACATCGACGTTTTGAAAACGTCGTCATCGATGTCGCATCCCTCGTTCAAACCTGACGAGAAAATTCCGAGGAATTTCGAGCCACGGTCAAATGACGAGGTCGCACCTGAGCTGGCACCCCATGCCAACGTGACGACATTTGAGGCTACTTCAGATTTAACGTGCGCTAGCCTCCTTTGTATATGATGGTATCTGGTTAGATTCGATTTCTCAAACCCTTCGCTGCTAATTCGTTACTCTTATTAAAACATCGACAACGTAAAAACATCGACAAGTATAAACATCGATGTTAAAAAAACATCGATCCCAATACATCGATGTTAAATACATCGATGTTTTTTAAAAAACATCGACGTTTTGAAAACATCGACATCGTTGTCGCATCCCTAGTTCAAACCTGACGAGAAAATTCCGAGGAATTTCGAGCCACGGTCAAATGACGAGGTCGCACCTGAGCTGGCACCCCACGCCAACGTGACGACATTTGAGGCTACTTCAGATTTAACGTGCACTAGCCTCCTTTGTATATGATGGTATCTGGTTATATTCGATTTCTCAAACCCTCCGCTGCTAATTCGTTACTCTTCCAACCGGACTACCCACAAAATAGTAGAAAAATAAAGATATTTGGTTGCGTATATTACTTGACCCCAAACCGTCTTCCATTGCCCGATGTGTTGATCCAATGTGTATTGGATTCAACTACCAACTACCTACATTCCAGAAAGGCAATTACGAAATCTGGTGAATTAATGGGAAATAAATATAATTATTTAACTTAAAATTTCTTTCGCTTTAGAGTTAAATCTATTTCAGTCCTTTATTCAAACTTTTCTCACGCGTAGGTGGATATCTCATCTCGTTTACGTATTGCTAACTTTCATTTAATTTAACAGATCACCCTTTGTCTAAAAAGATAACGAATTCCATTTATTTGATTAAACATCTGATATGATTGAATTCCCTTAACAAATTGCTTTCCATGTCCTTTTTTTCAATGTCGCGACTTTTGAAAAGGATCATGTCTCTTTTCCAGAAATGATCTAACTTCAATTTATACTGTGCACGGTGCATAGTTAAGTCTATATATACCCATGTAACTATTGAACAGTGATAGCTTAGTTGATGAAAGTGATGTATAGGTATTCTGCAGTGACTATGCGCTACAAGAGACAACTTGCTGCTCCCCTAGCGTTACAAATAGAAAATTAGCATTTCGATCTCGAAACTATGTAAGATACGGAAAAAGGTCATTTACAAAGTTGTGGAGCATCACCTATTTAGTGTGAAATTATAGTAAAATGACAACGCTACAAGCTGCCTTATCTATGCAATAGTGGTAAAACCAGAAATTAGCGCTCTTGTCATGAAAACTAAGCTAGAGAGAGGAAAAACATTTATTACTGGAAAAATGTAATACATTATCATTTCGTATTAAATCATTGATTCTCTACAAATTTGCAAATAATTTTTTTCTTGTTTTTCATACTTTTTTGCGACAAGAGCGATAAATTCTGATTTTTACCACGGAGTTACAAGCGGTCTTATCTTACAGTATTAGTTATTTTAAAACCATTTCGTCGTCAAATAGTGATTACCTACAATGTCGTAAAAGACTCTTTTCGGTATCATGCATGGTTTTCGCCGAAAAGAGCTGTAATTACTGAGTTTTACCACTAGGAGAGCTATAGGTGAACACGTCTTCTAGCGTAAGTCATTTTACTATAATTTCTTATAATATCGGTGATGGTTTGCTTCGCAAACTAAATGAGAATTCGTAACCTATAGGATAACAGCCATCACGGGTAACGCCGTGGTGGCCTCGTCACTGTCAAATGGGGCCAAATTCGAATTGCGAAGTGATTGAATCTTTTGCAAATATATAAATATTTCACAATCTCTTGCGAAAATATAAATATTTCACTGAAAAATTATTTATTAGAAAAAAATCAAACGTGTAAGGTATCCGTCTGATGTAACCTTTTTCGCAGATTTCAAATCCGTTGAAATTTTCAATCTATCTTTAGCGATCGCGATCTTTCAAAAAAGTACTAAACAATACCTGTCAAAAAATATTTTATTTGTTTTGCTTTCCTTCGCTGGAATCGTATGAGCGCAGGAAATGGAATCTGTTCATTTCTTGAACGCGAAGGTTGGCATGACGTCACAATCTCTTGCGAAAATATAAAAGATATTCAATTAAACAATTATTTATTTAAAGAAAATCAGACTTTTAAGTATCGATCTAATGTGAAGTTTTCCGCAGATTTCAAATCCGTTGAAATTGTTACTATATCTTTAACGATCTAGCAGTTAGAAAAAAAAGAACTGATAACTCCAGTTAAAACTTTATTTGTTTTTTCGTTCGCTGAAAAATCGTTCCTCTCAAAATGAAACGAAAACACGGAAAAAATAAATTTAGAATTTGTCATCTCGTTGTGGTGTTGCCATTCCAAAAAAAAACAATAATAATATTAAAGGCCATTAAATTAATTTTAAAATGTTCTAGATTGAATTTTAAAATTTGGGCTTCGTACAAAAATTGCAAAAAAAAGGACTACGTGTGTGCCAAATGTCGAAAATAAACTTCCGGGTATACCTAGCATATTTTTCGCGACAAAATAGTTAATTTCTGGTTTTACCACTAGAGGCGCTACAAGCGGTCTTATCGTGAAAAGCAAGTCAACCTTTCGTACTATAACAGTGATTATCTATAAATTTCTAACTGAACTTTTTTACTTATATTTTATAGTTTTCCTAATAAGAACTCCAATTTCCAATTTTACGGTGTCTAGAGCATAGTTTACCATACCTATACATCACTTTAATAATTAACTGTTTGTGTTCGATAGTTGTGTGGGCGTATAAGGACTTTACTGTGTACACCATATACATATGTGTGGGTAGGTGCATATGCAAGACATAGAGGAGAAATTTTCCACAATCCAGTTTCTAAATGAGTCAGTTAGCATCTTCCTTTGTCCTGTCCCAGATTTAATTGCCCATTATACGTTCCTTCTCGTCATCTAAATATCGACTCTTAACTCAGGAATCGACTGACACTTCGACAATGGGGAACGTTCAAAGCGCAGGCGGGTGAAAAACCCAAACTAGCGGAAATTTCGTCGCCTTCATTAATAACGCATCAACGTCGCAAACAAAATGCCGTTCACACGTGTGGCACAGACGACGACAGCTGGCCCAAACAACCCATTCGCATCACTCGTTCTGTGACATTTTTCTTTGTACTCTATTAAAGTGATTAGACGACAAGTGGTCCGGTGCATTCTTTTAAGAACAACAAAGAAACAGTTGAGATTTGCATGGACGATGTTTCTATCTCAATATTTGGGATTCCAATTCGATGTATGACAATTTTTAAATGTAACTTTTATCTGTTGGACAAATGAATGTTTGTTACATTATGTCATGTATTTGGTGCTGCTTGTTTGTTTTTGGACCTTACGCCATTAAACCCAAATCAACAAACCAAACAAGTTGCTATGTGTGTGTGTGTATTTTCCCCATTCATTTAAAAAATTACAGTTTATAAACCCAAAAATAAGAAGAAATGTTAACGTTTTTAGATTGTTTCATTCTGATTTTGATTCATGAAAAAAAAAAAAGTAAAATATTGTTGTTTTGTTGTACAGGGAAGTAATTGATTTAATTATATTATAAATGTTAAAAGTTAAATCGTGGTTATATTGTACAGTTTATATATAAAGTATTCAAAAATGTAAATATCGACAAAAGTGTTAGATACATAAAGTAAATTAAAATAACTATCAGCATTGGATATCTTGTTCTATTATTAAACGTGTTGATTGTTTAACTTCTACATTCTCGTGTATGTTCCCCTCGTTTCACTTGAGCTGTAGTAAAATATATTTAAATTTCAAAGGTATAAGAGGCTTTTTCTGTCAAACTAAATGAAAGTGGTGGTAGTGTTTTTGGTACAGAACGAGCTTTCTGGACGTAATCCGGGCGTAACGTCACTTGGCTTTCACTTTTCTTGGTCACTTTTTGGATACGATTTCTGTAAGTTGCTAATAAAACTTCCAGGGAACGAATTCCGAATATTATGTGAAAGTCGATTGCGATCTTTAGTGTTGATTCTGACTCAGGTAGCAATTATAGTAACTACAAGTTGCTATGGCTATCGCCATACATTCGTTTTTATACAGCAGCCCTTCACTGGTGAGTTTAACTTCTTTTCTTGAAATGGACAAGCCTAAGGTCATCTATCTTATAACCAGAACCACACTATAGGTATGTATTTTATGGCGCAAGATCCATAAATATACAAACTGAACCAAACAAAAGATAAAATAGCACAACCAGTGTAAACATAAAAATCATAACAAAATATCAGTAGTAAAAATGCTAAATTTGAATATTTAAAACCAGCAGCATCGGTACAAATAAAGTCAACAGTTAAAGTACGTAAATTAATCTGAGAAAAAATTAGTGGAACTCAAGTGGGATCTCAATTTAGAAGTCGACAAGATTAGTTATGGAAGCAGACACTACTTTTTTCACTATCATGTCTTTGAAGGCATTATTACTATTCAAGAAATGTCATTTCTGTTCAGGGAAATTTTAAAAACATTGAATGATTTACATAAGCTAGAATTCCTTAATTATATCTAACCAAAAGTGTTAACCTTTAACTGCTGTGTCACAAACCGTCTCGTAACTAGTGTGGAGGGGTCTCTGAGACCTCGCTCACTGAAGTGCGTATAAAGTTGATTAATATAATATGTTAATGAAAGATTCTTTGGATAATTATTATTTATCATTTTAAATTAATATAATTCAATTCTTAACATAAAATAAATTTTATACTACTTTATAAGTTAATTAGATTCCATGTCTCTTCATGCTCAGTTTTCGGACCTAATTTTGCAGGACGTTTAAACCCTGCAAACTGTAAAACTATGCTGTGTTTTGGTGTTCTAACGGCACGATTAGGTTCCCCCCGGCATCCAATTTGAAGTTATTTTTCCGTAGAAATATTCTTGTGAAGACGCACTTGAAATGTTTTCATCTTCATCTGACTAAATTTCCAAAATCCAGTAATCTATTTCCGACCAACCATCAACAACATTCTGAATTTCTTTTTTTGTAAGATACACAGGTCGTTTTTTAGTAAAGTTTGTTGCCATTTTAGGCTCATTGACCAAATTCCCTACTCCAACTTAGACGATTTCATTCAACAAGAACGGTAACGCAAATGCTGTGAAGGGGTCTAAGAGACCACGCGGGAAATACAAATAGTGTAAATCGCGAAATAGATGGGGCAGCCAAACCAGTCTTGATATTTTTGGCTTCTGTCGGACGTAGTAGGAAGGTACTGAATAGGACAGGGACCAATATTCACTTTGAGGGGTGGAAACGACTTGTCAAAAATAACTCGGGGTCTCTGAGACCCATGACAGCAGTTAAAGATTAAGAAACACTTTAATAAAACAAAGTTTTCATGTAGGTTTTAAGTAAATATATCTAAATAGAATGCGTTAATTCATTGTCACACACACAGATTATTTCACTGACATGAGTTGTAAACACGGATGTCTAATAGTTACTATTAAGTAAAATAAACTGCTTATTTTCTTGTGAATACACTTCAAGTTTATATAAATGGTACATTTTCTAGTTTAAGATATTGAGGCAGTTAATAGTTATATTCATATATGGACATAGTGATTTTCTTAAATCAGTCAAGTTTTTATAGAAATACAGCGATTAAATCATGTGAATAATTATTCTCAGAGAACCTACATTTTTCGGTACAATTTTGCTCCTGATTTAGATAAAAATCGTGAAGAATTCGCTTTGAGAACATGTATTTATGAGACATTTTCCTCTCTCAGTCTACTTTAGATAGAATACTACATTCAAAATGAGAAAAATATATTTGTATTTGTCTTTATTTCTCAACACACACAAGCAAACAAACTATTTCCGTAAAGCAGAATCCCTAGTGAAAGGGATCACATCCATCATTTCAAATCATCAATCTTCAATTCTATCGATATATCTATCCTAAAGCACTTAGTATCAATCATATCGATTCAGTCTTTTACGGCTGTAAGAAAGTTATCTCTCTTTTTCCATACTGTAAAATTTCCGGACAATTTCTTTCCTCCGTTTATGTTTGACATCAGTACATTATTTTCAATTTCTTACCCTACACTTTGGCTTCAGACGTTTTAATTTTCAGGTCTCAGTTTTCCTCTTCTGTTTGTCTCGTACGGTTTACTGATTTCTCTGTGTACAAGTGTGTTATTGATTAGATAATTTCCCTCATTGGTAGCACTAAGCTTTATCCGTGCTGTGAATTTTTCAAGTCATATTTTTCTTTTACATCTAGTTCTATACCACTAATATCGTCACCTAAACGCAATGTTTTGGTGTGTTCGCGGCTCACTGGGTTTACCTAGTGTCCTAGCTAACTGGGAGTTGTCGGTGGCGCAGGTTCGGTTCCACCTTGGGTGTATTCTCTTCTGTCGGTAAGACTTTCTTTCTGTGTAAAAATATACATGTTCTGTTTTTGGCGCAGTTTGGCCATTTGGTAGTTTCATCAAACCAATGTTTTGTTTTAGAGACAAATGGAAAAATAGTTTTATCCGGCAATCTCGGTTTCATCTGTACTTGCATTATTCAATAGCCGATATATAGAGATACATAACCTTCCTGGCGATTTTCTCAAACTGGGTATATTATCATTAGCAAAACTGACCAGATCTTGTATTGTTCTATATATCCAATTGTTAGAAGAAAGCACGATCACGATCATTAGAAAACTGGCCAGGTCGTGATTGTGTCATTAAAAAAAATCGGCAATATCTTGATGACGAAATATATCGTCATTAACAAAATCAGTCGAATCTTGATGAACAAGATATCTCTTTAAAACCACTGGAAGATTAAGATAGTGGTTAAAAAAGTTACCCAGCGCTTTCATTAAGTATCTTGTATGACAAATCCGCTTTATTAATTCAAGTATAACTCAAAATATACCATTTTTCATACTATATGTTTCCTTCATTCGGGTGGAGCCGCGGTAGCCCGATTGGAAGAGCAGTGGATTAGCAACCGGAGGGAGTTTGAATCCAACCAAAGACCGTCGTGTGCAAAGGGGTCTGGTACATATTAAATTTGTAGCGACCTCAAATGTTCTCACGTTGGTGTGGTGTGGAAATTTGGAGAGGGACAGCTCATTTTTGACTATGGTTCGTCACCTGACCCTGGTTTAAATTTACGTGGTGTATTCCTATGATCTTTCCCTTCGGGTTTGATCCCGGACCGTCGCCAATAGCCCATTGTGTTGATCCAGTGTGTGAAGTTAGTTAAAAAGTACCTAAATACGTATCTGCATTCAGGTGAATATGTTATTAAAATGTTTTTATAAATATTTTTTGCTCAACGTGATGATGCCGAGTACTCCGATATTGGTTTGCAGAAAATCTAGTTCCTTTTAATTAATGGAATGAGATAAATATAAGACACAGAGTAAATTATATCAGCATTTATTAAATAAAAAATTAAAAAATTTTATCATACACACTCTATGTATACACACTAGGGATGCGACATCGCCAACTAAACATCGATGTTAAAAATTAAAACATCGATGTTGATAATACATCGCCCAAAACCATCGATGTTTTCAAACATCAGTGTATTTAAACTTTCTCCTCGCCCCCATTTCTTATAACTGGTTTAGTAACCTCAAACATTAATGTTCGCCCTGGGGGGGGGGAGAGATTTAGTTTGTCATTTGCTGTGTTTATTAATTTATAACTATAAATAAGATTTTTTTTAGCTGTCAAAACAAAGTCAAAAAACTTAATACGAACAATTAACAAATTTTTTATTTCCAAATTGGGAGAAAAATGAGGCCCGGGTAAACAGAATTTCAATGAAGTTCGTCCAAAAATGCCCTTTGAAAACAACAAGAAATTATGACACGCAACTCTGAAAAAACAGAACATACCTTCTTCCGTAAAAATCACACAAAATGCAAGGAAATGCCTAACTTAAGCCAACTCACAGGAAAGGGCTGCACTTGGAGTCGTCAAATTAAAAAAATATTATATGAGGATAGTATACTTCACTAGAGAAATACAAGAGCAAAGAGGAAGCGTGCAATGATCACTCGGTTTAAAAAAGTATCGATTTGAAAAATACACTTGCCAATATATGGTCTACGTTTATGAGAGTTTCGAGTCGACAGTGTAACTCGGTATACGGTATATACGTGTGCTAATCATAGAGGAAATATAAAAGTAGAGTGAGTACAATTGTAAACTTCTAATGAACCAAGGATCATGTGTTCAAAACTAGCAGTAACGTGATACTTAGCCTCTTTGGTCTGACGGATGGCATGAATATTCATGATGTGGTTGGACCATGGTGTGGACGGATGACCATCTATTGATTGGTCATCTGATTGGTCCCTGCAACATTGTAGTAGACTTGGGGATTGCACCATTTCTGCCGTTACTCTATAGAAAAGCGCATTCACACATGTACTATGTCATAAGATGTTATAAAGCCAAATGAGTCGATAAGATGCCAAATCAATTAACCAAGTCAATTTTTAACAGTCTATTAATCGAAATGTTGATCACTTTTTGAAGCTCCTCTCAATAGCAATGCTCAGTCTAATATTTTATTTTCCTGCCTTACTGGGTGCAATTTCCACTACCGTTCCCCTTTTTTAACATTTCTATATCTTACTTTTGTTTGACTAAATAGATTCTCAAAAAGCAAAATTAAATACATTTTCAACAAAAATTTCTTATAGTTTTTTAGTAAATAATGATAAACCTAATGCCCTTAAAAGTGAATTTGGATTGGTAGGTAATTAACTAACGTCATATTCAAGCAACGCAACGGACTATTGGCTATAGTCCGGTATCAATCCTTAAGGTAAAGATCCAAGGACAACGCCTCGTAAGGTGAATTTGGTATGAAAAGTGAAATGATGCGTAAATGAACTAATTGCTTTCTTGAATAAACATTTGAAGTGGCTCTGCACATGAAAATTATAAGAAAACCATTGATTGAAAGTGAGAACCGCACCCAGGAGGAGACTGTCGTATCTACCGAGCGTAGCTGCATGCTCAAAATTTGTATAAGCATAGTCAATATAGGAGCAGGCATATTTTAAAAATCAATATTTCTCAAAAACTATTCATAAATTAATTTCTAAAATCCTATGGCACACCAAAAAATATTATATATTGCAGATCCGATAAAAATAACAGGTATAATTTTGTAAAAGTATACCTACAAAAGTATTGTACTTTTGAAATAAAAAATAATGCTCAAAAATATTTTATACGATTACAAAGAATGCAAGTATTACTTGAAATTATTTGTGAATACACTTTTTGTATTCGCTTATTTAATTATAGTTTCTCTACAGAAAAATATCCAATAACAGCGCAAAAAATATAGAATCCAAAAAAGGTAGAAAAATGCATACGCAATTACAGTTAAGTAAAACGCTTCATTGAAGCAGATTACTTATTGAATTGAATCACCAAAAAAATATATCAACCACCAAGAAATAATTATACAGTTTAAAAAAATCTTTTCGCAGAAAAATTGTTAAGATAAATTAATAGATTTAAGAAGCAATCATATATTGCTATTGGGTACATTGATTAAACCATTAAAATGGAATAAATTAAACCATTGAAATGGAATAAATTAAACCATTAAAATGGAATAAATTAAACCATTAAAATGGAATTAAATCAATTAAAGTGGAATAAATCTCACACAATTTAAACTGTTACGCCATCAGTACACTCGTGTGCAGCAATCGCTTCTCCAGAGCGGTGTGAAAATCACTACTTTAGTATCGTATACTAACAAAAAAAACTAATTCGGCGACCCAAAAAATTCGTGCCCTCGCCTTGTTGGATTTTTATGAATTACATTTCTATACACTCGAATAACATTTTAAACTTGCCAAAAAAAAAAACCTAAAATTCCTAGCTGTATTTATAAATATACACTTTGTCCTTGAAAAGTTACTGTTACCCGTCAAACATCGCTAGTTTGAGCATTCTGGTGTCAGAAAAGATTACCGCGGTGTCGGTGAAAACCGCTGTTCAGGAAAGTCGAATGAGAGATAGTACAGGGGACAGAGCCGATGCTTCAAGACAGGTACCAGAGCAGCGTGAGGCAGTGATGGATGATAACCTGACGTTAAGGAATTAAGCGAAATTAAGCTATAATTGAATTGGGAATCCCCTCAGCGCGAAAGGAGTTTTTTCGGCCATGCATCCTTCACGAAACGAAAGTTTTGCGAACATCACAGCTGTCAGGTTCTTCTCTCTATAACACATATCAGGTCAGCATCTTGAACTTTCTTTCAATTTCTGAAAACGAGTCTGGCTGTTATTGGTAGTGATAGGCACTCTTAACTACTAGATAGTTGGAGTTTTTGTATGCATGTTTGTGGACAAAACAAGCATAATTATTTTTGTGCAGAAATAGTGTTAAAAGCATACACTAAAATTGTGTATACGACTATATATAAATTCTTTCGCAAGGTATTTTTGTCGTGAGTTTCGCATTAGTTTGATTACAAACAAGAGAAGGCGGTCCCATATCTGAAATCTGTTCACGAGTTGAACATTAGAGAAGTCTTATCCATCTATCGAACATACTATTGGATGACGCTAGTGGGTCTGTGCCTATACACGTGATGTGGAAAGCCTTAGTTTTAAAAGTGATTCGTGGAAACACTATTTTAGAATTAAATATTAAAACTCAAGTTTTCCTCTGTTATATTTTCACTGGTTTTTAATCTTTATTTATTCAATTTTTGTAGTTTTACATTTTTACTACCACAGACACAGTTTGACTAAGGCTTTCATCTGTTTGTCTATTTTTGCAGTGAACCTGCTACAAATTGTGGAATGAGGTGACATGGTGGTATTAGGATTGATAAGAGCTTTGAAGAAGATGACTAGTTTTTATAAACACGATTATTTTTATACAGAAACAGTGTTGAAAGCAAACTCATAACTACTTACGACGAAACACAGGCTCTTTTGAAACGTTGCATTTTGTAGTGAACCTGCTATAAATTATGAAATAGAGTGACTTGGTGGTATTGGAAGTGATTAGAACTTTGAAGCTTCGGCTGGAGTTTTTATAAACACGTTAATGTACATAGCATCCCATAACTATGTTTACGACTAAATATAAGGAATTTTACTGTTGTAATGAGCTTAGAGCAAATTGTGAAATGAAGGATATATTTTGCTGACATAGAAAACAGCCCTATATAGTTTGAACGTTTATAATAAAACGCAAACATATTGAAGACAGTTTACTTTTTATGATTAGACTAGGAAGGTTGTTGTTGTTACATTAAAATATATCATATTTATCATAAAATACATCATAATCATCAAAATATATCAGTTAAAAGATTCAGTACATAAAACCATGTGTATAAAATGATTACGCTGAACGAAGCTAATTTAAAATGAGTAAATTAATTTTACTGAAAGTTTATATACATACGTTTCATGGGAAACTGTATCGAATACAAAATCGATTTTAAGGTATTTAAAGTATTATACATTTACTTTGAAAAATCAATGTTATTAGGTGATATAATTACGAATGTTTCTATTGTTTTCATTAATACTGAAAATTGATTCCTAAAACTTCTGCCTTTAAAAAAAGAGTTTTCAAAGCATTATAATTCTGAATGTTTCTATAAGAGTAATTGTACTACTGTTTCCACAAATACTGAAAACTGATTCTTAAGACATTTTCCTTTAAAATATCTTTGATCTTTCCAATAGGGATTTATCGCAGATGGTCACCAATAGCTGCAATGCGACGTTAATTAACTATCTACTTTTTTTAAAATCAAACTTTCAAGGCAATATAATTCTAAGTGCTCTTATAAAAATTATTGTTAAGAATATAAGTTACCACTTATTTCGAAAACTCATCCTAATTTAGCTCTATAACTATTTTGATTGGAAATATATCAATTAAAGTAGGATTTAATTTGATTCTTCTTTATTAATCTAAAACTTTACTCTCCCTCTCATGAAGCTTAAATTCAAGAATAATACATCATTTCCACTGACTAAGGGCATTTATTTTTAGCAACAGACATAATTGCACATACTTCAACGATTTTCTATAATGATTATAGTACTCTGATCAATGTATTCGAAACGAAGTAAACAAAATTTGGTGACGCGATGTCTTTCTGCTCTTAACTAATTTCTGGATATATGACCTCAAGAAACTTCATTCATTATTCATTCCCCATTTATCAAGTAATGAGCTGATTTAAATTTTCTAACATCCCTTCTACTGACTTTTGAATTTATGTCTGTTGATAGAGATGAAATTAATGCATCACTACGCTTTGCAAGCATGATTTTGAATGTGGGGTTCATTTTAAATATTTAGTTGGAAATTCTACAACTTAACAAATAGATTAAATAGAAACAACCAATAATTGAAGTCCTAGGGTAAACTATTTTAGCTCTGAAATAATTAAATTCCTAAGTATAAATTATAGAATAAAAGTTTAATCTATTTACTTATATATCCATAATAAAATTGAAAATAATGAGTAGGTATATTCAGGTAAGACCTAAAATTAAGTATAAATTTATTTTTTTATCAAAATACCTTTAATTTCTCAAATTTTTTTCACTTATTTAAACAATTTTTATTTTAGATACCTAAATATTAGTTGCAATTACATCCTTTCAGTTATTCATACAAATAAAAAGGACCCGATATACCGGTTGAAAGAGTATTGGATTAGCGACAAGAAATCGCGAGTTCGAAACTCGATCCAACCAAAGACCGTCGTGTATGTGGGGGTTGATGCACGCTAAATCTGTCGTGGCCTTAAACGTCCTCATGTTGGCGTGATGTGGAACTTTGGAGGAAATTTGGAACGAGGTTCAAAATTGTGTGGTGTTTGTTGTCCTCAGATCTTTCCCTTCGAGATAGATCTCGGACCGACGCAAATAGCACGTTAAGTTGCTCCAGTGTGACTGACGTTAGTTCAACTATGCAAACCTACCTACTGTACAAATAAAATTTTCACTTTCATGCATTGTTAAAGGCTAGCAAATTTTTGCTTGACTATTTAAGATTTTTTGACTATTTTAGGGATTTTTAACATTAAAAAATAAATTTTGAAAGTCCTCAAAAGCTCTTCTATCTGGGGAAAAAAAGAAATACTACCTATATCCAGGTGTATATCTTATTTTGCTTTCAAATTTTCGTTTATATGTTCTAAATTTTAATTGCCTTTTAAAAGAATGATATCTTACAACTTTTTTTTAAACTAAAAGGGTTAAGAAAACTAACAAAAGGTCTCACTTCATCGAAACATATATGTAAATTCTATTACAACATTTGAAAGCTTTTCAATGTAAACTGAAAATTTAACATGCGAAATTAAGAAATTTCATGTGTTTCTTAGAGTTAATTCTTGCTAATTCTTGTCTCAACTATCCCTTTAATATAAGTATTGTTAGACACTTAACACAATGTGTTTGTAAGTTGATTAAGTTATCAAACTCAAGAATTTCATTCAATTTTGGTTAATTTTTTTTTTTTTCTCTTAATAATAATATCTATAACTATATAGAATAACTATAACGCATAACTATTTAAGAATAAACTCCTTATGATTAACTATCGTTTATTTCTAAGTACGCTTATCACATTATTTTAAGTTTCTCAGTAAAAATTAATCATAAAAAACATATTCATTGAATTCACTTTTCTTCAAATAAGTACTCTCACTTGTTGAAGAGGCAACAGGTTCTAGCCATGAAAAGTAAATAAGAAAAACGATTTTTGTGTGTGACAGCGTGATTTACAGTTGGACATTGATTCCAGCCACCCAACTGGCTTGGCGAGAGAGCGCCATTTTGGCCCGGTAACTTTCTTACGGCAATAAAATATTATTTCTCCTCGTTTCAGGTTTCAAAACAAATATTTTTTTCCAAAAAATAGTGCATGTTTAAAACAAAACAAAAGAAGTTATTACAAGATATTTCGTATCAGTTGATTTTAAAGGATTGTATTTAATTTATTTCTCTTGCAAACGAAAATGTTTTTCTTTTAAATCAAATTCTGTAAACACTTTGACACTTTAAAAGACGTTAACTTCCCATACTACATTTACTAATTTAATTACAAAATGAAATGTCTCTCACATCTATGAAAAGCAAGAGAAAGTAAAACATATTTAAAATTACCATTTGGTTTTTCTTTTCCCCTGATTCACGAAATCCTAAGCCGAATCAATTTGTGCCTTGAAATTGAGGGAATAAGTATTATTATCCTAATCTAATTCCATTCAGTACTTTGTAGCATGTCTTAAGCTAGTCTAAAACTTCACAATTTCTGCTTCTTTTCCTAAACAGAGTAATTCTTGTGATACATATTACTAATTTATTACACAACTTGCGTTGAATTTGCGTTATTGCCGTACTCGGTAAAATTATACGAATAGAAGAGCTCACGGAATGTAGTGATTACAAGCACGTGTTACAAGTTTCGAAATATCCCTTTTTATATGCGTCGTTAAACAGAAAAATACCCCAAACACAACAGTATTAATCTACTTCTTTAATGGCTTGTGTGTTAATCTACATAACTCCCTGCTATTTAAGTATTTGCAGTCTACATTTTCATGCAAAGTTCCTTCACTTCTCTTTCCTTTTATTAACCTCCCTTCTTATTGGTTGTTTAGACGAGGTGTCCCTTTATGAAAATATGACTGGTAAAAAACTAACTAGATCTTGATGATATATCTTGTCATTAGAAGAAAACTGACCAGATCTGGTTCTTGTCATCGTCAAAGTATCGGTAATATAGTGGATGTATCACCATTATCAAAATTGATCAGTTCTTGATGTACGATACATCCCGTTGAAACCACTTGGGGGGGGGGGGAGGTTAAGCCCGGATCTACTCTTGAAATTCTCTGAGCATCACGAAATTTCCGAGTAGTGTAGAATAGCTTTTCCTCCACAACACAGACAGTGACAAACTAACCACATATATTGGTTGAAAGAATCCTAGCAAAGATTCTACTGGTCGAGAATGTCAGACCTAGATTTTTCAGAACGGATCTATGCATGTGATCCTATCATAAAGTTAATTTCATTTTTCAAAACAGTAAATTTATATAAACAAAACAAAAGAAATTACAAATATTTTAGTGTATCGTAAGAAAGGAATGAGTTCTTAAGCAGAATATATATTCTGCTGAAGTCTAACTAGCAATTGTGCAACAAATATTGACTGTAAAGCGACGAACCAAACCTTATACAAGACAATTTGTGAATGCCATTAAAAGGTCTATGGTCATTTATGTAGAACTGTACTCGCGTCCACTCAAGTCACTATAAACCTTTCTTTAGTTCAAACTAATAATAACTAAATTTTATGGCACAAACACTATCTTGTGAATTGTAATTGTTAATACTATTTAATGTGTTCTAGAGAAAATAGGTCCCGTATTCTCTCCACTTTTAAAATAAATTAGTATTGCTCTCTAATTAGAAAGTACTCGAAAACAGCGTTGTACATTTTTGTTAATTTCTTGAACCTCACATGAAACACATATTCATATAATCAAACCGTGATGAAACATAATAAAACATGGTCTATACCGTTTAACCTTCTTTCCATGGTGTTTTCAAGTATTGAAAGTATATATACATAAGATCACAGTTCGTACTTGATTTCAACATGTAAAAAATACCTTGGGTTTATGTAATTCTTGTCCTCACTAAATCCGTTAGCTTTCTTTGGATTATACATTCATGATGTAGATGCATGTTGCTGTCAAATACATTTTACTACCCTTACAAAGAGCATTTTATTTTATTGAAGTTGGAATATGTATTTTCCGAATACGTTTTAGCAAAGCAATTCTTTGGCGTCTTTTTATATTGTCGCCAATAGCCAAGGTCTAAGAAGGGCGACTGTTTGGCTCCTCTTCGTGAATCTTCGATTACTCTCTCTGTTAACATTGCTCTCATTTCATTCTCTATTTCCCCTAAAGATATTTTACGAACATTTTTACAGTCCGAGTATGCTGGAGAATATAATACTTAATTTCTCCCCTTCTATCCCAGTGGGAGATAAACTCTTTATTGAAGTGAAGCTCGAACACGAATAAAAAGACATATTCTTTTAGCTGACAAATATTTAACAGTAGTTTGGTCCCGTATAAATTGAATCTTTGGACTAAATTTCCGTTTAAAGTGGTTGTTTAAAAAATCTCAATCAGATTTTAAAGCGTTTACGAATTTTTCGATGGAGATGGATTAGTTTAGTACGGTAAAGTTCTTTGCTCCACTGTGATCAATTCCCTATTTTATTCCACCAAATTAACTGTCGTTTCCTGTGGAGCATTAAGAAACTGACAAATACTCATAGAAAAAGTCGTAAATGTATAAATTACTTTTTCTTCGAAGAGGAAAACTTTTCTGTTCAAAACAAACACAAAACTCTTTTTAATTTTGAATTCCCAATCTATGCGCACTTCTTTTAAGGGCCCTGCTTTATATTTATTCGTTTTATTTTCTAGGTTTTGTTTTTATAGTGCGGTTCAGGAAGAGGTTGTACGTGCAAATAAAGCATTAAATACTGATGATACGAATAAACAGTCTTGCTTTTTACTTTCACAAGAGAATTCTCAACGTCGTGTAATCTGATTTGGGTAAAAGCAGAGATTTTCACCCTTTCTCATCTCATGGCACACATATACTAATTCTTATAATTCTGGGACAACGCATCGGATCTTTCCCTCCGAACAGTCGTCAATGGCTTGTTGCATTCACTCCAGTGCGACGTTAGTTAAATGTTTACCTACCTGTGACCCAAAAAAATGTATATTGAGGCAAACCAAAAAATAAAAATTTATTTATGATACTCAAAGTGATTTCTAAGGGTTTCACTAGAAATTATTTACGAACATATTTGCCAAAAGTTCAAGACTAAGCCGGTGAAATGAAATAAATCTTATACACAATTCTAACCACTTCACCATCTGTGAGGCACATACTGGGTAATCGCTAAAATCAGTGAACTGCTGGAAATCATCGGGGAATTTTGCAGAATAATTTTTGGTAAACAAAATAATACTCACCTTATTTAATTATAATTCACCATTTGCTATTAATTTTCAATTAAAGAAAATCTAAAAAGTTTATCAAAATTATACATTACTAACCCCCGGTGATTGCTACAAATTCCCATTTGGTTTGCGAAGCAAACCAAATCGGTATTCGTAGCCTATTGGATGACAACCATAACGACGTTGACCGTGGTGTTGGTATGCTTCGCAAACTAAATGGGAATTCGTAGCCTATTGGATAACAGCCACCACGAGCAACGCTCGTTGTCAAATGCGGCCAAATTCGAATTGCGAAGAGATCCAATCGGCATGACGTAACAATCTTTTGCGAAAATATAAATATTTAATTGAAAAATTATTTATTAAAAGATAATCAAATGCATAAGTTATCTATTGGGTGTAAAATTTTACGCAGATTTCGAATCCGTATAAATTTTTAGTCTATCTTCACCGATCCCGATTTCACAAAAAGAACTAAACAATGCCAATCAAAGTGTTTTTTTTATTTATTTTGCTGTCCTTCGCTGTGGAATAGTATGAGCGCAGGAAATGGAAACTGTGATTTCTCTAATTTCGAATCAAACGAAGGTCATTCTTCGCTGCGGCCGTTCGTATTGCAAAAATATAAAAGTTATAATTTAAAAATGATTTATTTAAAGAAAATCATAGTTTTAAGTATCGATCTAATGTGAAATTTTCCTCAGATTTCAAATCCGTTGAATTTTTTACTCTAACTTTAACGATCAATGAGATAGAAAAAAGAACTCCAAAACTCCAGTTAAATATTTTATTTGTGTTGTTCAAACGGAAAAACAAATTTAGAATCTTTGATCTTTTATGATGTTGCCATTCTAAGGAAAACAATAATAATTAAATATGTCATTAAATTAATATTAAAATCTGGTTAATCTGGTTAATTAATATTAAAATTAATACAAAAATTGGGCTACCAGTGTGCCAAATCCCATTACTGTAAGTGCCACAGATTCGTCAGGAACTTGCACATAGCAAACAAGCATGCAAACAAACAATTCCTACTATAATATCAAAGAAGAAATGATTTTTAACCCTCAAAGGGGATTTGATGAGGAATCTCGTCCATCAAGATCTGACCAATTTTCATAATGACGAGATATCTCGTCGTTAAGATGTTGTCAATTTTGTGGTGATGACGAGATCAAGATCTGGTCAGTTTTCTTCTAATGACGAGGTGCCTCTTCGAGACAACCAGCAAGAGGGTTAAATAAAAAAATAACCGTAGTAAATAAGGAAAATGTCATCACATTATTCATCCAAAATACAAATGATTTTAACAGGTTAATCAGCCCTCACGTACACAACTAGAAGGATCTAGTTTCGAACTCTCAACCCTCCTAATGCTGATCCACGACTCTTCCAACTGGTGCTACCATTCACCAGAAGTAAAATGCATTCATTAATAAATTATATCATGGTGAATGAAAAAATAGAGTATAATTCCTTCTTATCCTCTGATAATTTCAGATTTAATGTACACCATGTGCTTATAAACTAATTGGCTATCCTCCTCGAGATAATACTTCTTTCTTTCTAACAGATAAAACATTCGTATCTCGAATATTTCCTCAAATTCATCCAGATAGGAACAAAAATTCCATTAAATTTTCCATTCCATTTAATAGCCGAATAACTGATTCAATACCTGATACCCAAATGGCCATTCAGAAATGTTGCAACCTTATCTCGTGAAAACGTTCCGAATGCCAGCATTTATAAGCAACACAATTTATTTCTCTCATATTTTATTCCCGTTAGCCCTTTAGATTTGATTTATCCAGTCGAGCAACAGTCATCCCAAACTCGAAATGACGAGACCAAGGATGTATGCTCGGGTTTGTTTATTTGGGGAGACAGCAAAAGTATTCAAAATTAGATTCATGTAGGAAATAATTACAAACTTCAGATGCCGAGAAACGTCTTTGAAGTCTGGAATGGATGTGGGGGCTGTATAGGCGCGCGGCGTAGGCTGGAAAGTTTAAAGCAAAATAGGACAGTATTTTGGCATTTTGTGTTCACGAAAAGCACTCTTAAAATTCGTAGCAAGTTCGGTAATCTGAAAGGCAAATCTGTTTTATTTATGAGAAATGCTCCTTTATACCTATAGAATAACTTAATATCATAGGAACTCTGCTTTGTAATAGGGGTCCCCATTTTTCAATTGGATGCAAGACTTTATTGTAGTTCAAAGTCTGAAGTTGCCTAGATCTATGCCTTGACGTTGTCTATCACGTTGAAGTAAAGAACCAAGACGAAATATGCTTCTTGTTTCTTTTAAACTTAATTATTGAAGTGGTGTGGAAGTTTGGAGAGTGGGGTGCCAGCTCAGGTGTTGCCACATCATCTGAGCGTGGTTCAAGATTACGTGGTGATGTCCTCTATTCTTTCCCTTTGGGATTGATCCCGAACTGTTGCCAATAGTCAGTTGTGTTGCTCTAGAATAATGTTTATTAAAATACCCCTACATATATAAACTTATACGCGTAACATATTTCACATAAACATTAATTTACATTAAGCTGAATATAAATTTCCTATTGCTTTGTAACTTCTTAGTTTTGTTTATGGTTATTGGACTATTAGGTATGTTGGAGTAGAGTAGAGTGGGGTGCCAGCTCAGGTGTTGCCTTATCATCTGAGCTTGGTTCAAGTTTACGTGGTGTTGACCTCCTCAACTGACCGTGGTTCACAATTACGAGTTGTCATTTGATCTTTCTTTTCGGGATAAATCCCGATCCGTCGCCAATAACCCGTTGTGTTGTATCAGTGATACGCTAATTCAGTTACATACTTACTGGACTAGTAGAGCAAATATATAATATGACTAACTGGATATACGACTGCAATATACATCTCAAAAATAAGTTTATTACTTCTACTAGTTGTTTATGGTGAGCGTATCTACTATCGAATGAAAAACAATTTTTTTAATTTGACAGGAATTAGAACAGGATATCTCAATACGGGAGACGTTTTGAACTAATCCTATCACGCTTAACTTTTTACTATGTTATTGTTAAAAAAACAATACAGAAAATACATGTTTCTTCTAAAGCTGATTCACGTAACGCAATTTACATAACATTAGTTTACTTGCAGCTGTATATAAATATAGTATTCGTTTGCAACGTTCCTAGTTTTATTCACCATGCATGTGCATTATTTGCTCGAATATAAAACATGCCTATGACTGGAGTGGGACATACGACAGCTAAATATACTTCAAAAATAAGTTTATTACATCTTCTCTGGTAGTTGTATTTGGAGATCGCTTCTGCTACAACCGGACGAAATGCAACTCCTCAATTTGACAGGAATCAGCAGCGATATCTCAATGCGGGAAGTTTCCTCCCAACTCTGGTCACACATTACTGCGCTCTTACACGAATGGTTATCCAGATTGGCTTAAGCTCGGTGAAAAGTTTGGGAAAGCGGAGTCATGTTCTGAGAGGTATACCGTCGTCCCGTGGCCAAAGTGATGCTTGTGGGGGCAGAAGCACTCGGCGCCGGCAAAATATTTGAAGGGGGAGAAAAAACGATGGTGGATGATCGATGGGAGAGAGGATCTCAAACTCGGCAGAGTAGAAAAGAATGTCACGCGTTGTCTCTGGGGGCTCGGGACTTCGTTTCTCACTTCAAGATGAGACACTGGGGTCAGAGTGTGAAATTCTGACCTCCTGCGTGAAGTTCTCGATTTCAGATCTTCGCTCTTGACGCGTCTGTCCACGTTGCTTGGATTGGTTTAGATGGTCTAGGCCCATATTTTTGTCCATCATAAGAATGTAATAATTTCTGGAATTGAAGTTGTTTTTCATTTCCATCGGTATATATATTCATTTTAATTTTTATTTGAATTTTAACCCTACAGGTGGTTTTGACAAAATATCTCGCCCGTTAAGATTTTACCAATTTTGATAATGATGAAAAATCTCGTAATCAAGACATTTCCGATTCTTTTATGACGACGATATAAAATATGGCCAATTTTCTCCTAATGACGAGATGTCCATCAAGAGCTAGCCACTTCTGCCAATGACGAGATACCTCGTCGAGAGATCCACCAAGAGAGTTAATGAATGTTTTAAAGGTATCATTTGGAACCAATTATCCTCGATTTAAACATAAACTCAATATTTGACATTTTACGGAAATGTTTTTTTTGACACTAAACATTAGATTTCAAGATTTGGAATAATACATTGCCATATTGTAATCTGTTAGAACAAAGATGTAGCACAATCAAAATGCCGTTAAGTTTTTAAATCTAAAAACTAATAATGTGTTTACTGTACTAGTTGGTTGATTATTTTGGCATTGTATGGCAGAAAGGCCATATTTGACATCACAACCCTTCAGATCGTAATCAGCTGCTCTAACAACCGTGCCCCTGAAGACGCAAGACAAATCGCATTGATACTAGTGTCACAAAACAAAACAGCATTCTAGGTTATGGTGTCCTACTTTCGACTGTTAAATAGTTAATGACAAATCAAAATCGAATGGGCTAACACGTAAAGAAAGGATTTCCGTCGCTCTATATTCTGCACATAAAAGGGATATCTTTGGTCTTTAAATACCTATTCACCACATACTTCACCTGCCTGCAAACACCGCGCAACTCCGATAAAGTACACATTCGGCCTATTTCCCACTCAGCACTCGAACAAATTATGCTTTTCAGCACATTGATGGATGGGAAGTCGATAAGTAACAAAAACTGTTTTCCTTGTGTCACACAAGATTCGGACGAGACCGTTCATTACTTTGGTCTATTGACATTTCGTGAGAAACGTAGAATGCCGTTTTCTCCTCGGCTGTCTCTCCCGCCATCCAACCTTTCGCCGACAGATTCAGTAAAACCAATTCCGGCCTTTATACTTTGCCCTGCTCGTAGCAGTACAGTCAAAATAGGAGGTTTGATCGACTGGATTACGAATCTTTCCATTGTATTGTCATTTCCCTCGCATGCGATTCAAGGACTCCCAGTTGCAGTGTCGAGGGATTTGGGAAATAGCCATTGCTGTGAGAGCAGTTATCGACGCTGGGAATGAAAGCGGGGATAGAGTAGGGTTATGAATATTAGTTCAAAAGCGTGTCACAACTGCATTTTTTGATAGAGATCTTGCTAATATTCAATAAATATTGGCGTAACATATTTGGTTTTTCATATTTATGAATTCGCCCCAATCTATGTTTTTCAGTGGTAGGTTGTCCTCGGACCTTTCCCTTCGGGTATGATCCCGGATCGTCACCAATAGCCTATTGTGTTGCTCCAGTGTTACGTTAGTTAAATACTTATCTACCTCCTGTGGTGGGTAGCTTAATCAACGACTATTGACGACGGACCGCGATCAATGGTGAGATCAACACCTGAGTTGGCAACCCACTCTCCAAACCTCCACCCCACGCCAACGTGAGAACATTTTAGGTCACGACAGATTTAACGTGTTCCAGTCTCCTATGTACACGGCGGTCTTTGGTTTAATTCGAACTCGCAACCTTCGTGTTGCTAATTCGCTTCTATTCTAACCGGGCTATCGGACTCATTTTCTTGTGGAAGAAATCTATTAAGGTTACTTACTGGACTTACTCGACATAAGGTTTTTACAGGAAGGTATGAAACACACTTGATACTATAGAGTTAGGTTTAGACAAACGGTACGTGTTTAAATTATAACACTAAGGACCTTAAGTAAAGTCCGTCAACATGGAAATTTTCCAAATCCAGTTTGAAGGACAGGGAACAGGGATTATAATATTTAATTGGCTTAAAGATGTCTAAAAGTACTTAGATCTATCTTTTAAATAGGACAGATTATGGGGCTTAAGCTCTAGTTTATGATAGTTAAAGAAGAAGGCAATTCCTATCGAAGAACGAGGAACAATAAGTGGAAATAATTAGTGGTGCTCTTCAAAACAATTTTAATTCTGAATGATTGATAAAAAAAATAAGAAAACTAACAGCATGACTAGTTATTTTCAAGGAAGTAGAAGGAAGTTTCTTTTTTCATCAAGGAGTGTGTAATTTAAGTGGAAATAGTGATGTTCAAAATATTTTTTGATTCTGAATGATCCGTATAAGAGCAAGAAAATCGATAAAATGACTAGTCATTTTAGGGAGAATGAAGTTTATTTTCCCTCGATCACACATATAATTTTGATTGGAACTTATTTCCTCATACTTTGATAGCTCCTTTTAAAAGCATATAGTTATTCATACTTTAATAATGCGATTTTCGCCGGTGGTGGTGTTGGGACTTGGGTATGGTTCCGAAGATTTTTTGGTTATTGACCTTGTGGTAAACCCAAATTAAACAGTACTGAGAAGATAGCCGGTATCCAACATGTGAAGTAATAAGACAAGCTTTCAATAGTTGCGAAACATAAGAGTAACTTTTAACTATAAATGCGTTAAAATAATAAAATATTTTACAAACCGTGATCATGATACTGTAGTTGCCATTCCAGGTCGAGTATATAGCCAGATTACTCGAGAAAGATAAGTACCAACATTTCTCTATGAGGAAGATAAGTACCAACATTTCTCTATGAGGAAGATAAGTACCAACCTTTCTCTATGAGGAAGATAAGTACCAATATTTCTCTTTTCGGTGCTTCACGGATCAGAGTTACTATATTCCTACAAATATACATGACGATTTATACTGAAGCTCGAGCAATGGCAATGTTAGTATGAAGTACTTTTCATGATCAAGCAATTTAAAACCCGATTAAAACGATCCTATATTTCATCTGCATTTCATAATATACACAAGAGAGCATGGATGCATAAAAATTTATTGCCTCTAATACCTCTTATGTTTTTTTCTGTTCTCGCAGTTGTGAGAGGTCTGTCACGGTAAAAATAGTTTTAAAAATAGTAGTGTTTCAGCAGTGATTCGGTTTCCTGTACGTATTCTAAACATGACATCAGTTGGCTTGTTTTTCTCGACTGCCCGATTTTAGAACTTCAATAAAAATTCCGAAGCATAAATTTCGAATTTATGTCTGATAATTGATTGGTCAACATCGTTTACACTAAACACTAAACGTCGCCAAAACGACAATAAACTACATTGTAAATTAACCTCGTTAGGTATTATGTGAGAGCACTTGGACAGCTTCTTTGCCGGTCG
Source organism: Metellina segmentata (assembly GCA_947359465.1). Classification (NCBI taxonomy): domain Eukaryota; kingdom Metazoa; phylum Arthropoda; class Arachnida; order Araneae; family Tetragnathidae; genus Metellina; species Metellina segmentata. Next base: position 80,646,629 of record OX375872.1, on the reverse strand, counting down.
TGTTTGTTTTCTACTCTGAAAATCCTTCTCATACAGCCAGATTACCCGAGTAAGAAATGTACCAACGATAATTATGTTGAAAAACTGCTGTCTGTAAATATATACATACCAATTCATACCAGTGCCTGCATATCCGCATTAATGTCCGAAGTTGGCAGTCAAACGAGTCAAAAGACGATTAAATCGATTCCGTATTCATCTTCGATTCGTAGTGCTTACAAGAGGCTACGCCACAATTTATTCCTTCCGATCTCACTTATTTTCTATTTGAGAAATAGCTGTTGTTCTCGTCGTGGTCAGAATTAACCAACCCGTCCACAGAAAACGGGTAAGATAAAAAACAGCTTACGTAAAATAAATATGCTGTAGTGAACAGCTTGATCTTAGGCCCGAAGACCAGGTATGGCTATACGGACATGTTTAACCGTCCCTCAGGCCATACACTGCCCTCCAAAAGTATTTTCTAGACGGGCCATCAGTTACGGCCCTGATTTACCTTATTTGTTAATTTCTTTCAACATGCGGCACTATTTAATTTACATCTCGATATAAAAAATGGAAATTTTTTCAAAAGGGTAAAGATATCACGTATTGTAATTAGAAATGTAAAGCGGAGCCAATGACTACACATCATTTCAGAGAAATTAATGAACAAAATAAAAATTATGTAAAATTTAGTAAAAGTTATAATGATGTTACAGATAGTGAGAATTATGATGCGATAGAAACGAGATATTTTTGTAATAAGAATTATGGTAAACATAGTAATGAAATTATTAAGTGTATTGATAATGTTTATGTGTCAGGTTGAAGTGCTGGAGATGTTGAGTTTCTACAACAATTACAGCAAGTGGGGATTACACCCCCCCCCTTGACTGAAAATTTCAAAAGTCATTTCGCTGTGCAGGAAAATTTACCTGGATTTGCAGAAATGGACCAAAACACAGAACTCACATCTCTGGTACTCTCCTTTCGGCACATATTTTCCAAAAAAAAAAAATCTAATTTTATATTGAACGAATTAGAATGGAACTTTGGCAGCATGAAGTCTGTGATGAATGTTAAACTTGTTTTGTTTTTTTAATTATTATTTTTATTTGTATGAAATTGGATATTGAAGGAGAGTTGTTTTACTCTTTCACATATAGGTTTCATATTTTTCTATTAACAGCTTAAACATACAATTATTATCACGAGAAAACATTACTCTGATAAATTAATTGGAATTAAGTAAAGATATATTCATCTGGATTCATGCACCAAGATAAATTAATGAGATTTTGTTGAAAAATTATTGTACCTTGTGTTTTTTATCTCGCAAGTATACTAAGATGGAGATATAGAAATAAATGCGTGATCACGCAGGAGAATAAATTTGTTCAATTGTATTTTGTATTTGTAGGTTGAAAAGTGAATGAAGAATATAAGGATGAGTAGATTTGTTTATGTGTTCTTAATACTTGAAGGAAGTGAAATGTATTTTAGAAATAAATAGACGCAGAGAGTCGTAGATAATATTCGGGGTTATTTACTATGTAGAAATAATTGAAAGGAATTTAAGAAATTGTATTTTGTTTATTATGAGGAAATGGAACTAAGAAGGTCTTTGAGAATTTGTTGATGCATCCCAAAGCATGGTTTATAATAGCGCTACTTACTTATTACTTGTATATAATTAAATTACAGTGATGATCATTTTATGATTAATAATAAATGTTGTACTTTCATGTTGGGTTTTTTGAACTTGTTCGCTACAGTAGCTAAATGAAGAGATTAGGGTAAGCCCCTGGGTTCCTGATATTCTGAAGTTCGTACTGGTCTCACAAGTTAATATATTATAGTTTGTACAGTATTTTATTTGGTATGATTGTGTGTGTGTGTGTGTGTGTGTGTGTGTGTGTGTGTGTGTGTGTGTGTGTGTGTGTGTGTGTGTGTGAACTAGTGTGTTATTGCTGCTCATTGATAATTCTATTATGATTACAAATTATTGTGATCTATTTGATTTTAACGGATCCTCTATTCTAATTGTTTATTGCGTTTATACCCTTTACCATGACTGAGATAAAGAGTCATTAATGGTAAAAGTGTTTTTATGTTATTTTGTATGTTAGATTGTATGTCAATAGATGGATAGCAAGTGGGTAAATAGAAGTTTTGGGTTATAGTGTTGCTAGTTTATTCCAAATTTTAGTTTTTCATTAACAGCTTCTTCCTAGATGTCTTACACCCTATAGACGCATGGGATGTAGTCTTCTTGGGAAGGGGGATGTAACATTAAAAAACTATTCGTGGGAAAATTGCTTCGAGGTTGGCTGGCGCATCCGAGTATTTCTTCACGTGCCTTTTACAGTTTCGCAGCACATTGCATAAGAAATAATTAATTTTTGAAAGCTAAGCTAAATTCATCTTCCCACGCCGTGATCCATCTGTTCCCATCTATTTACTATAAGATGTCCCATCAAATGATACCATATAAGGCATTGAAATCTGTCTGAGTATTGATGATCAAGGAATAATTAATTTGTTGATATGCAACTTGTAATATACAGAGGCTGTTCTCCAATTTTTTAGACGATTTTGGTTAGCGGTAATAAAAAATCGTTTGCTGCAAAAGAAATAACTGCAGTTGTACTATGGTTTTAAAAGTCAAAATTATCGTCTGCGGCTTGAGAGGTTTGTTTTTGTTAAAAATGGCGTTTTTAACGAAGCAGGGGTTCGAAGGCTATATTTATGCTCTTTCCGAAGAGAAATATTCATATTCCGGTATCCAAAAACGATGTGAGAGTCATGGTTTTGTGATATCTAAAGCGTCGATAGGTAATATCATCAACAAGAAAGGAAAAAAAACGTCAAATTGGAGCCCCAAGTAGGACAAAAATACCAAACAAGTATCCAAGGAAGAAACGGACATCTTCGACTAATGCACAGGTACGTTGTTTAATGTTAAAATCCCCCTAAAAAATTCCCCTAGTCAAAGGACAGTTGTAAAATTATTAAAATGCTCGGTGTCCACTGTAAACAAAATGATAAACGTTGATTTAAATCTTAAGAAAGCGAAAAAACGCAATGTGCATCGATTTTCTCCAAAGCATATCGCTGAATGCAGGACACGCTGCCGAATTCTATATGAGAAACACTTATCCAAAGAGAAATGGAAAAACATTGTCACAATAGATGAATCATGGGTGTATTTAAATGATTGCAGCAAAAAAAATAGCCATTTATTAACATAAAAGGGGAGAAAAAAATTTAAGTACATGGTTCACAGAATCGAAAGAAAGTTTTTCTAAGGGATTCATGATTGTTGCTGGCTTTTCATATAATGGCAAGTTAAAAATAAAGAGAGTGGAAAAAATGTCAAGATTAACTCCAAATACTATCAGGAACATATTTTATCTCCAATTTTCTGAATGAAATACCATTGCTTTACCCACAGTGTCATCAATCTGTGGAACTCCATTAAGACAAAGCTAGCAGTCACATATAAAAATCCACTGTAAATTTCCTAAAAGAAATGGAACAAAAAACCGGTATCAAGGCCATACCCTTCACTGATATCCCTACTAAATCTTCCGATGTATCACCTATGGATTTTTGTGCTTTCGGACTTTTAAAATCTGCATTATCCAAACGTCGTCCCACAACCCTTACAGGACTCTGGAAAGCTGTTCAGGAGGAATGGGATGGAATACCTCTTCTGACACTTCAAAAGACATTATTATCCTGGAAATTACGGTGTCGAAAGATAGTTCAGAATAAGGGCTGTCAAATAGAATATTTAAAACACAAGAATGTTATGTGTTTTAGTTTTGTGAATACAATATATACTGTCTAAAAAATGTGTGAACAGCCTCTGTACAATCGCTACTGTTAGTTTACTGAGTTTCAAAATATTAATAAACGCACGTTTCAGCCATGAATCCAAATTTACATTGCTAGGTATTCCATTTCCTGCTATTGGAAGACGAGGACCATTCCGTCAGACATCTGTTGCCTATTAAGGAGATTGTTCTAAACATTTCTTGCAAGATCTTGTGAAGAATCGTAACCGTAGTCCTACGTGATTAATGGAGTTTAAGGGCGTGGTGTTTTCTGGGTGTGACACTCCCTCCCCTAGTGATCTTAATTAATCATTGATGAAAAGGGGCAAAAAGACCCCAGAGTCCACCTCCAAGGAGAGACGAAACGGTTAGAAACAGAACTGGTCACTAGGGACTTGTGTTGGATTGTAAGAAAAGCAGGGCCATCTTCCCTTTTTCCCCCAAAATGGATGAACAAGGGATTATTTAAGGATAATTTAGTCACGCGACAGCTCTATATAAATGTTGAACCAGTTTAACGGTCCTAAAAGGAGTAGTCGATGTTACTCCCGTTAATAATGGTCTCAGAAGCTCCACGCTGCTTTTCACGCATACATTATAAATGCTTCACACTACGCTTTGGGTTCCATTCACTGCTGTGTGCATTTGCGGGTGAGTAATGGGGACTGTTTATTTCGGGATTCAATGAGTGTTTTTGGCATGATTTCATCTCTCGTCGGCTTGAAAAATGGAGTGTTTGGAATATTACATGGCGACGGCAAGTATCTGAAAGGGTTTTGAAAGCTGATCTCAGAAAATCATTCGCTTTATTCTCTTTCAAATAAATATATCTAGAATTCACAAATATTCTTGTACTGATTTTAACAAGTATCCAGACTTCTATTATTTATTACTTTCTTAATTTAATACTTTCTGGGGAAATTGTATATTTCAGGATTTATTTAAGTTTTTTGGCTGGATTTCGTCACTCGTCGGCTTGGAAAATGGACAGTATTTGGAATATTACATGACGACAGCAAGTAGTTAAAAGGATCGAAATTTTCAGCTTTTTCGTCAGCTTGTAAGGAACAGCTTTTTCGTCTGAAATGCAAATCTGACACTTACAAGTATTTCATAATTTGCGTTGACCAATGAACAATCATGTGTCAATTCAGAATTCATTCTTCTATTGTCGACTCACTGAAATCGTATTTGAAAACAAGCCACTTGATGGTAATTCCTAAATACGTACAGAGGAAACATATGTTTCACAAAACACTACCGCCATCTATACAAAGCTTGACAGAAAAGTCTCGTATGCATTCATTTTAATACAGTTGAAATTAACATGTTTATATTTTATGAGTTGGACATGGGAATGTGCAGGTGGGAAGAATCAATATGCTTAATAATAGACCAAGATGTGTCCAATGCTGATAGGTACTTTAATTTATTTTGTTAATGACATGTTTAATAGTAGACCTATATATGTTCAGTACTAGTAAGCATTTTAATTTATTTTGTTAATAACGTATTTAATAATAGACTAAGATGTCTAATGATGATATGTACTTCAATTTTAGTTTAATAACATGTTTAATAATAGACTAAAATATCCAATGCTGATAAGTACTTTAACTTACTTAGTTTAATAACATGTTTAAGCATTCCCTTAACCATTTCTTAACTAACTATTCTTATTAAGACCAATATATGCAATGGTGATAGGCATTTTACTAACGAAGTTATTTAAAGTACTATCAGCATCGGACACATCTTGGTCTATTATTAAACACTTAACTAACAAAGTAAAAACTAAAGTGTTTAATAATAGACCAAGATGTGTCTAAAATACTGATAGTATTTTAATTTATATTGTTCATAACATGTTTAATAACAGTCTAAAATGTTCAATGTTGATAAGCAGTTTAATTTACTTTGTTAGTAACATGTTTAATAATAGACTAAACTATTCAATATTGATAAGCACTTTAATTTACTTTGCTAATAACATGTTTAAACACATTCCCGTAACCATTTCTTAACTAACCATTCTTATTAGGTCTAAGATATCCGATGTTGATAGATATTTCACTTTACTTTATATTTACAACACTTCTGTGATTTACATCCTACAACTCAAATAAAAGTCGTGTACTTAAGCTGTACATTATTAACCACATTTGAACGAAAAAAATTGTACAATATCGGCAGCTCTAACTGTTACTCTGTGCAATAAAAAAACACATTTTCCTCCTTGAATTGAAATCGGGTCACCTGTAAATAAAAATACAAATATTTTTTTCAATCTTTGCATCAGTATATAATTCAAAATTGAAAATCCCAGATTATATTTAAGGCACCAAGAAAAAACAAAGTCAATAATGCTTTGATCAATGGACACACATACTTCATCCTAGCACCACCAATACGTTTGCAAAATCTGTGAAGAGCCAAAGATGAGAATAACAGACAAGCCGAATTTTACATTAAAAAAATTGAGCTGTGATTTACTGAAATGTGCTGAAGAAATCCTTATAACTGGTGTAAACCCACATGTCGTGAATAATGAGATGGAATATGATGACGTGACAAAACGAATAAAATGCATTATGTTTCCTGATTCGAACCGTAGAGTACAGCAGCCTAATAAGAATATAAAAACCTCTCTTGTCTTGATGATTTTTTACGCTAAAAATGCTTTACATATTCCTTGTGGATCGAGACTTAAATCTTCATTTTCACAACGGGAAACCGAAAAGAAAGAAATAGCATTAAAGCCCAACTGTAGAAAAGAAAGAAAAAAACGAAGGAAAATTTAGCTTCCATTTTTTACATCTTTAATTCAAATCTGTCCAGCTGTCAGCTCCATCATTTGCATCGCTTTTTACATCGTCTGTTCTGACGGGAATGCTGAAAACTATCTTTTTCCTATTAGGCTGTTTTGGATATGAGTTATCTTTGCAAAACCTTTATTTTGCGTTCTTTTTCATTTCTAGCTTCATCCGTATTCGGAGGATGATAGCGAAAAAAAGAATATTCAAGTTCGTGAACACTATTTTTTTAAATATAATGTGAAATAAAAATACAATGTATATATAAGCATGCGTAATTTGGTGAAACCTATTTTGGACTGTGGTAGTATAGTTTGAAGGTCAAATAAATATCTTAATTAACTTTCAAAGCATAAAAAAAAATTTCTTCTGTATATTTCTCTAAAATTTCGGCTTTATTACGAATATTTGTGTGCCTATATTCAGGGTACTGTACAAAATTTCCTCTTCGGAAGCAGAAGAAATAGAAGATGTTTTAAAAGTACACTTTTTAATTTCTCTCAAGTCCTGGCTTTATTTCAAATACATGTGTGCCTATTAACAAAGTCTGCACAAAATTTCCTCTTTCGAAGCAGAAAAAATACAGGGTGTCTCTAATTAAGTATATATTTTCCATTTCTTTCAAATCCTGTCTTCATTACGAATTGTCCTTAAAGCGATGAATGCCCTCAAAACCTTGTTAAAGTCCCCAAAGTTGTCCTTAAAAATGCCCAACTTCTACAAATGGGTAACAAAAATTATCCTACAAAAATTATCCTTAACAATAGAATAGAATGAAAGTCTCTTCTCACGAAGGTGATTGAAGATATAGTGACCAAAACAAGTAGGTAGGTATTCAATTAGCTACCACTAGAGCAACACAACGGGCTATTGGAGACGGACCAGTTTCAATCCTGAAGGGAAGGTTCCGAGGTAATTCCGTTAAGTAATTTTGAACTACGATCAGATGACGAGGGAACACCTAAACTGGCATCCCACTCTCTAAACTTCCACACCACACCAACATGTGGACATTTGAGGCCATGGCAGGTTTAACGTGCCCCCTCATACAGTTCGGACTTTGGCTGGACCGAGTCTCGAACTCGAAACCCTACGGTTGCTAATTCGTTGCACTCAACTGGGCTATCTCCTAATAATAGAGAAACTTTATCCACACTGTTATCTCACTTTTATTAAGGAATTATGAGAAATCACTGCTGTACTGGTATTGTTACACCCCAAATGATGATTTTAAAATTATTTTTGCCCTGAACTTCTTTACCATGGCCTGGTTAAGATGTACTAAAATTTGACATTCCGATCAGTAGTTTCTGCCGTAGACTGCTTAGAATAGGTGACCGTTAATTACAGACAGTTTGTGACTTTGTAAAGATATTTTAAAAATTAGAAGCCAACACTTTTGGGGGATTTGGTACCCTGGTAAACCTTTGGTCTGCGCCTCTGAACACAGAAACTTCATTCACACCGTGTTCTCAAGTTTATTGTTAAAATATTATTTTTCAAATATGAATAGAAATTTGGGACCTTTACCGTGTTTCTCAAACTAACCAAAAGGGGTAATTTTGGTCCAAAAAGCTTAAAATAAAAAGGTAGCAATCAAAATTCGTTCACCGATTTTAACGCATAATGGGGTTAGTTGCTTGGGGGATACTTCCAGGATATTTCGTTGCAGTTTCGCCACCACAATTTAGAGCCATCTCACCCATAAAAGAGCCCGATGAAGCGAGTCTCTAAAACTGAGGCCTCTATCTCCTTTTAGTTATTGAAGCAGTTACTGCCAATCGGCCTGAAAAGATAAGCCAGCTTCTCGTATTTATCAGCCTTTATGCAAAATGAATTGTGAAGGCTGGGGAGAGATTGGAAAATGAAAAACAAAGGGAGATTATGGCGCCACCGGATCACGATAAATCATAGGCGTAAAACGGTCTCAGCCGTGACACTTCTAGAAACTTCCATAACTTTCTTATCAGATATTCAAAATGTGGGACTAGTCTTGTGTTTTCTGTCCAATTCCCAGAGAGAAGATTATCGCATTTCGTAATGTATAGGGGAACACGTTATAACAATTACAGCCTCTATTTCATTTCATGCGTGAGGAAATTAACTGCAATCGAAAGTTTAGAATTTGTTACTTTGTGATGAAGTAGAAAAGTCTACATATCAACTTGAGTCGTTATTTTGTTGCAAGCGGTTAAGGGATTTCAGTTTTGATATTGGTATGGGATGTCGTTTATATTAGGTACGAAATCCCATGACTCTAGCTGTTAAGGATAAGATGTGAAAACTTAATCGGTCGATGTTTGTACTTCTCTAACACCCCTGGAGATTGCCTCTACGAGGTATCTCTTGCCATTAGCAAAACTGATCAGATCTAATAACCGATCAAATATATCTAGTCATTGGAAGTAAACTGTCCAGATCATCGTCATAAAAATTTGGCAATATCTTGATGACGAGATATCTTATCATAAGAAATATTGGTCAGATCTTGATGACGAGATATCTTGTCGGAATCACTTAGAGGGTTAAGCCCTTTTTCAATGACTGAAATGATGAGAAAATTTAGATGGATAACAATATCGAGGATTAAAAGAAGCATGAGACTTCAAGCTTATGGGTATGAAAAAAAGACTATACAGATATATAGACTTCTAGATTAATAAGGAAATTTCTGCAGCATCCTAAAAGTAAATTGCATTTTTTACCGATCCCTTAGAAATATAGCTGTAATTTTACTTGATTAACAATAAAAGTTATTAATTACCTACCCTTTTTGGGCTCTAAATAGGCTTTTTAACGCGGAGTGTCACGAGATTTTTCCATGTACGATAGTATTACTTTTTACACATAGTACATATTCGATGAATAAATATCCACATCTTTATTAGGATATCTCGCCCATTAACATCTGATCAATTTTGACGATGACGAAATATCTCCTTTCATCAATATATTGCTGATTTTTTTTGATGAGGACGAGATCAAGTTCTGATCAGTTTTCTTCCAAATATGAGATATCTTGTTTATCAAGATCTGGCCAGTTTTGCTAATGACGAGATTCCTCTTCAATTAATGGTGAGTTTTCAATACTTTTTCTATTTAATCTCTTTAAACATTTATCTTTTTAATGTTATTAAACATTTACATAATTAATATTATTAAACAGTTAAAAATAATAGCTTTTACATAATCACTTCTTAAATTAAGCAGCAGCAATTTGTGTTGCTTTTAAATGTTTTCATTTCCCTTTTTAAAATTCAAGATATTGTAAACTATTTTTAATAGTATACTGAGAGCACATGTTTAAACTTACAAGTTAGCCGAAGTTAAAGCTTCAGTTTCTTGAATAATTAGTAAATAAGTTATCTCCATATTTTTACTGCAATATATGTAAACACTGTAGCTTGTAAAGCTCTTGCTACTTTTATGTTCTCATTAATTACTTTTAACCAAAAGTGCTGTAATCCATAGCTTAACTCTAACACTACTCATAAAAGTGACAAATAATTCAATGTAAAACATCAGTTTTTATAATTTATAAATAGTTCTCTCCTGTTTAGTACTTTTGAATAATGGGTGTTAAGAGTAAAAATGTGTATTGCTCTACCTATGATTTATTTACCCATATCTGTAAAATTTGTTGCAGGCTGTAATCTTGCCCTATTCCTGTCTCCAAAACTGGAAAAGTAAGTAAATTGGAATGTTACATTCAGTTTCTTGTTTAATACATACCTATTGTATTTCAACTAAAGGTTGATGGGACTACGGCCAAGGCTCCTTCAGTCCCCAAAGACCCTTGCGTCAATTGTGTTTAGCATGGTCTTTGGGTAGCATGTTTAGCATGGGTGTTGGGTGTTGTTTAGCATGGTCTTGAACCTAGCATGCCCCCCCCAATGAGGGTCTCCACAATGCTGTAAATCAAGCTTGCATTCCTCATTTATCCGTGGGCGACCTTGTCAACTTTCAACCTGACATATGTCAGTAGGTAAGGTGGTCACCTGCGGTGACAAAAATAAGTTGGCTCCGTATTTCTACTTACAAGCAATATGGTTGCATCATTTGTGTTTAAGTCAATCACAAAACTAGACAGTTCACACTTCTGATGATTACTTACTGTGTTGAACTGAATATGTTGTAGTCTGTAGCTAATACTATCAGCACTAACAAAAGTGCAAGCATTAAAACTTAAGACTTTTGTAGTTTGTTATACAATGTTCATCATATATTTTTGTTACAGACTGTCCCTCATCTCATCCTTACCGCTGCTAAAAAAGCAAATAATGAAACAATTGTGAGCTGCTACATTTCAGTTTTTAGTACATTCACGTTACTTCGATATTTTTGTATGGTTATAAATGTACTCTACACAGCTTGTATAGTATTCACATCTTAAATCGAAGCAACAAACCTAGCTAAATAGTACACCTATAATTTCCTTTATAATTTGTTAAATAGATAACACCACAATAACATGGTTATAACGTTGCTAAAATGCCATGTTATATAAATATATATTGCATGAAACCAAGGTGACAAGTTGCGTGATAGTTTTACCCAATTCTCAAACCATGTTAGAAAAGTGCTATATTAAATTTGTTACAAGTTCTCAACTCCAGCTGTGCCAATTATCCTCCACCGACTACTGCTCTTGGGTCTACAGCTGCTGTGACAGCTAATTCTGTAAAAGTAGTGAGTTAACTAACGTTTTAGTTGCATGTATAATTCATAAAAATAATTTAACATAAGTAGCTTACACAAAATCCTCATCTTGAAAAAGCAATAAAAATACGTAATTAGTGATACCTTAAGTAAATTAGGTAAAAATTAATCTGTGAAACTTTAAGTCTAAATGGCAAACACTAAAAATTGTTTCATATATTCCACAAATACTTAACATGTATTTTAAAACTGATCGTATTTCACGAGAGCTGTATGTTATAGGTCCTCGGTTTCCAATTCATGCAGGCAACACGTACTACGCCAGCTGCTGCTTCAATGTCGGATTGTAAGTACTACTTGAATATAAAAAGCTTTTATTTCTGTATTTACAAACAGCTGTAACTACTTAATGAACAGAGTAGTTTGTTTAACAATGCACTAATTGGTATTCGCTTCAGCACCATACCCTTCTGAAGTATATCAGGAGTCGATATGTACGATTGTCCTTTTGAATTACCTAATAAAATAAAGCTTTCTAGCTTGGCAGATTATTCATTTATGCATGTTTAAATTAATGTTTATTTTCCAGGCATGGACATGGAGAACGACCCAAGATTACCCAGGAAGTTAATAGCATTTCCTAGGGGTATGTATACTACGGAACCTGGAGAGGCGCATGTAGCCTAGCTGGTCAACTACTCGCTTACCGCTATGTAGAATTGACCAGTGTTTCCATACGGGAGCAAACACTAGAGCCTGGCAGGTTATCTAGATTGGCGCAGTGAGCTAAACAGGAAGCTGGGTGATTTTCCAATGCGAATGTTTACATAGCAGTGTGCGGGTAAACTGAACGATCGCCTCGATTCGTCTGCTTTTTTTAGCGTCAATAGTGAAGTAATATTATATTAGTTTGAATTTCATTATTTTTAAAACATAGTTCCTGTTATAAAAATGGTAATAAACAAAAACATAATACATAAAGGGATTTAAAATACTGAATAATGTAGTTCCTTGTAATAGAAATATTTATTAGACAGGGAAAAAACTAAATGTGTGTTACTTCAGGTACAAATATACGTGCATTAAATACATTATATAATTATGGTATTCTGCAATACGCAACAGTATTCGCCAATTAAAATATTCGCTACTTCGAATACAAAATTCCAAATGCACACTCGACTGAATTTCTGCCCCTTGAGTGTCGTTTGCCTCTTCATCAGAGGCAAGATATTCTGGTTATTGTAAGGCTTCATGATGTTTTTCAATAATAGATATGCATCATGGTCACTACTGAACTCCATAATTATTAGCACTACCAAAAAAACTACGGTCTTCAAACATAAACAAACAATAAATGAAAGCCTCTATGTGCGCATGCGCATATCCATTGTCTGCAGGCTCTATGCGCTCAAGATCAGCCCCGTTGTGTTTATTACACGCTTTAATACTAGGTTACCTTCTAGTCTACATGCGAACATGTCTTCCGACCAGATAGGCTACATGCGCCCATCCAGGTTCCGTAGTGTGCGTACCCTAGTACTTATGAATTACCTAGTTGCTTATTTTTACCAATCTTCAAAAATCGATTACAGAAAATCAATAAATTAAATTTCACATATCTTTAAACCATTTTATAACTCGTTTAAAGTATTTTGGAAAAATTCCAGGCACAGTTATAAATAATTCAGCCCTCTAAAGTTTTAATCTTAATACGATATGAATAAGTTTGCAATTGCATTTTTCTATTTCTAGAAGCAACACCAAGAAGCCTTTCGAAGAAAAAGGAAGAGGACGGAGAGGGACGAGTCTGTAACGGAATTAATACATCTGAAAAAGAAAAAGCAATCAGCTCAAATAAAAGCTGATTGAAATCCACAAATAAAACTTTGATGCAAGCATCAGTATCCAAAATTCGTTGGTGTTGATGGCTGCTGAGCAGAAAAAACAAATATTCTGCTCGCAGAACTTTTAAAGAAATAAAATAATGTTATTTAAGATTTGTCAATGAAATTATTTATATACATCTATTATTATTTATATACATTACATACATATTTATTACATAATACTAACTCAAAAAACTGGTTGCAAGTGCATCTCTGATTCGAGATGCATGTCAATGCAACTAATCCGTGAAGCAGATTGATTCCAGTTGATGTATGGGGTCTGCTCTTCCAAATATTCATTAATAGGTTCCTCGTCTGGCAAGAGAACATTGCGTGACATGCAGATGTTATGTAAAACTGCAATTGCAAGTATCATGTGGCATACTTTTTCAGGTTTGCACAAAAGAACACCCCTAGACTCATGCAGGCAACGGAAACGAGATTTTAAAATCCCGTTGTACTGCTCAATGAGGGTCCGAATGCTACGCAACACCTTGTTAAAGGTTATTTCGGCAGCACTTTCTGCTTCAGAATATGTGGTCAGAAGCCATGGTTCTAGTGGATAACCACTATCCCCCAAAAGAAAGTTGAAGCCATCTCCTTCCTATAGCATTTGCCGCAGACCACTCATACTCCATAAGAAGGCGTCGTGTGTACTTCCAGGCCATCTGTCTACCACATCCATTATCTTCATTTCTGCATCACATACCTTAAAAAATGAAAGTTGGATTAAAAAGAGGCAGAGTTTGGAAGTTCACAAGCTCAATAAAACATAGTTGTTATAGAAATGAATCTATAACAGCTTGCTTCTTGAAAGAATTATCTCAAATTGGAATTTTTTGAACATTAACAAAAATGACACCGAGGAACTCACTAAGTGGTTCCTGACAAGACGGTGTGCGAATTTATTTTTAAACACAAATGAGTGTATTTAATACAAGCACTTTACGACCGAAATTGAAAACTACATATTGAATTCTATGTGGAATAATGGGTATTCGAAATGCAGAATTTTAATTCGTAAAAAATAAAAGCATGAGAAACTAAAATAACAACTTTGAACAAATGTAAATTCTGCGAATAATTTAATTAATAGGAATCAGTGCAATTTAACTCTTAAAGTTATGAATGTATCATTCCTGAGAAAAACACATGAAGATGAAAAACTTTTTAACATCTGGAAAGATGACTTAACATTTGAACACTGAATACACTAATTACCTGAAGTATTCATGTGCTTTTAATCTTGATCACGAGTTGTACAATTGTCCAACTATATGTACTTTATAATTATTTGCACGTTTTCGTGAAACAGGATTTTACGGTTAAACAACTTGTAAGGTATTTCTGTCATATTTAAGGAAAGAAAAAAGTAAACCTTCAATTTACAACATACTACAGCCTGCCAGGAGTTGACATTTTTTGCAATATCACTTAAGTTTACTTATTTTGATATTCCTCTTCAACTTTAAGGATTTTCTGTATTAATTTGTTATTACTATAAAAACCTCGAGTAGTCACCTGTGCAGATGCGAATGCCGTCGCCAGGCGAAGGATCTACAACCAGCATTTTAACAAGGCAACAATCCCCGATCTAAACTGCCCAAGAAACCTCTCCTCTACAATGGCTAGGCTACGTACTGGACATTTCAAACGCATGAAGATTTCACGAACTAATATAAAATCCTATCCCATCTGCAGGTACTGTCCCCAATCGCAACTAACTCCAGATCATGTTTTCGACTGCCAGACCATTATTGGTTCCCTCTTTCAACTTGGAGCTCCCCCAATCGAAATCCTCTATAGCCATCGAGCTCCAGAACTTGCAGATCTTGTCACCAAGGCTTTTGGAGGACTCTAAACTTTTGCACTAGTACTGTATGCATAGACACGACAACAACAACAACATTACAATAAAAATATTTTTCACGAGGGAAACATTTTTAAAAGACATGTATGGTGTTGAGGAAACTAGCAGAATGATGATAAGTGTTCGTATACACGTTCTAAATTATCGTTTATTTTATTTTGTTCCATCTCTGATGGCTGTGTTTATAATTTTAATTTTTTACACGCATGCTCTCTGCCAACTAAAAAGTTGAAAAAATTTACTCTCCAATAAGATTGTGCACCACCACACTGGTCTGACATGTGAAATTACCTGTATTAACATCTTCTTCACCGATGGATTGGACAATGCATGGCCAATGGCCACCCAGATGCCCGGATTTAACACCATGTGACGTTTTTCTTTGGGCTTACAAAAAGGATAACGTATTTAATCCTCCTCTTCCTGTTGATCAAGCGCAGTTGAAACAACGTATCGCAACGACTATCACTGCACTTGCTTCAGATACCCTAACACGCGTCTGGCCAGAAATGGGTTACCGGTTCGATGTGTGTAGTGTGACTAAGGCTGCACACATAGAACATCTGTGACTGTCTCTAAAAAAAACTTAAACATTCACCTACACTTCTGTTACAGGTAACATAAAATATCTTACAATGCCACTGTTATATAGTGCGTTGAAATTGTATACTTACTTATGAATCACCCTGTATAGATGCCATTATAAGTAAGAAAAGTCTCCGTCTGCCCTCTTGACTTTTTTAGATTCCAATTCTTATTCAATAACATCAATATATTCTTTAGAAACCATTTGCTAATAACAAAACTTTTGTAAAGATCTGATGCTTTCCAGGCCTTCAACGGAATAATACAATCAATTTTAACTGCAAGAGAACAAATAAAAAGGATAATTCGATTTGAGTTTATAGAACTGTATGGAAGACAAGCATTATGCAGTTAATAAACCAAGAAACGTTGAGTAGTTATAGGTGGAACTCATCTGGAAATCCTACAGCTGCTTTGTTGCCAGGGGCAGATGTCAATCCTTTACATTTCAGCTTGAGTTATATCACCTGATGTGGACAGCGGATCATTCCCCGAGAAACACAAACGTATTAAAAGAATATCTTTTATTTATCCAATCGGATGACTGAGTTTTCCACGTGGAGAAGCTTTGCAGTAATAGTTTGGAGTGGAACGCAGAATCAACCTTGAAGGATTTAATCAGAGCTGTTGTGAACAATCTTATGATTTTCACTATAGATACGACAGGTGTAGCTTCATTTGGAGACATTAATAAATTTTGAAGATATATATAAGCGTATAATACATACGAAACATTTTTGGAAATTAAGTATTTGGCAGTTTAGCAGAGATAAAGAGCAAATACGGACTCGTGAATTCATTTTTATTTCTCGGAATAGTGTGGGAAATAATTAAGATGCAATATACACAACTCATAACTTCATAAGAATGCTATTTGTATTTGACTTGTAAAAAAAATTAATACAGGGCCTTGGTATCCCTGTTGGTAGAACAACGGGTTATCATCCGGAGGTTTGAGAGTTCGAAACTCGGCCCAGCCAAAAACCGTCGTGTACATGGACGCTGGTGGAAGTTAAATCTGTCATGGCCTCAAGTGTCCTCACGTTGGCATGGTGTGGAAGTTTGGAGTTGGGTACCAGCACGAGTGTTGACCTCGTCATCTGACCGGGGTTCAAAATTACGAGACATTTTCATTGGATCTTTCACTGCGGGATTGATTCCGGACCGTTACCAATAGCCCGTTGTGTTGCTCCAGTGTGGAATTAATTAACTACCTGCCTACCTGAAATTAATGCCCTGAGCGTGTCAAGATTTTATGTAGTAATGTAGTTTTGTTTACCCCAAAACGCACAGTGAATTATAACCATATTTATTGGTTGAAAGAATCCAAGGAGATTCCTAGTTATGAAGGTCAAAATTGGAAAGAAGCCATGCAGGGTAAACAACTGGTTTTAGAACGGATATAAGCAGACCAACCGGTATAGTGGTTAAGGTGTTAGCCACTAGATCGGAAGGTCCCCGGTTCGAATCCGGGTTCGGGCATGGATGTTTGTAAGCGTATACCAGCTAAGGCGTTGCTTCGTCATCTGAACATGGTTCCAAATTACGAAGTATAAATTATTATAGGCAATGATGGTCCTCCCACTGGGTGCTCCTTCACAAGTGGCCATCACTTCCGGCCTTGTAGTGGCCAATGACTTAGGTCAAAATGTGCCCCTGCCATTAAAAAAAAAAACGGATACATATTTGTCAATCAGAGAGTTAACAACTTTTTCTTTCCTAGATATTGCAATTTGGAGGATTATGTAAGGGCAGAAATCGATTGTACAAGCAGATGAAATATTTACCTTAGAACTGATATACGATTTCGTATTTTTTACAAGCACGCATTTTCGAACAAAATTGAAAATATGTCAACGAGAAAACAATGTCTTCTTGCAGACTGTGCCGAAATCCTGCTTATTGAAACCTATCCCGTTAAATGTTTGTAGTTTAATTAAGTTAATGAATTTCACACTTCCTTAACCCTACAATTGGTTTTGATGATGTATACCGTTCATCACGATGTGACCAGTTTTGCCAGTAACAAGATATTTCGTTAAAGGCAACCCCCAGAAGGGTTAAAACTGCAATAAAAGAGTCAACATTTCAAACTTTCGGGGCTGATAAAGCGCAATAATAATCATTATAATTGCTGAATTGTGCAAAAGCCATTTATATGTTTTGAATTTACAGTCTTAATTACAACAGCTATTTATTTACTTTATGAGTACCTGTAATGGGAATGACACACATTTACATTTTTCCGATAACAAATGCCGACCAACCGGTATAGTGGTTAAGGTGTTAGCCTATAGATCGGAAGGTTCCTGGTTCGAATCCGGGTCCGGGCATGGATGTTTGTAAGCGTATGGTGTAGAGGCGGCTGGTGCACCTTAAATCTGTCGTGGCCGAAAGTCCTCACGTTGGGTTGGCGTGGAAGTTTGGAGAGTGGGGTGCCAACTCAGGTGTTGCTTCGTCATCTGACCGTGGTTCAAAATTACGAAGTGTTGTCCTCGGATCTTTCCCTTAAGGGACTGATTCCGGACCGTCGTCAATAGACCGTTGTGTTGCTCTAGTACGACGTTAACTAAAATTACCAATTATTATTATTACCGATAACAAATGTTTTTCCTCGTCAATTATTAATTTGAGAAGGGAGTCTAAATCAACTGAGCTTAGATAATAATATGACTGTTACTAATCAATTTTTTCACCCCTTTCATAACATTTTTTACCTGATTTTGTCTTGCTTTGGCGCAGCTAGGCCAAATTCGGCTCTTGAGCTATCAGTTTTGTGAATAAATAAGAGACTGCAATGTTACTCAAACACAGTTGTGCAATACAAACGTTTCAGTGGTGTATCTTGTCCAATCCGTACGCTCATTAGTCATTATGTGTGTGTTGTGTGGTAAAAGCAATGTAGAACTAAGCATAAGTCTCGGGACCGCCATAAAAGGGTTAAAGCAACTTTTTTCTTACTGTCTTTAGTAAAGACGAAGTCGTGCTCCAAGAGTAAACAAGATATATATTTTTTTCTGCTTTCATCTCACTAATCTGTCTTTCCAATCCCTCTTTTCCCCTTTCATGTTATATTTTACTTTGCTATGTCTTCTGTTTGGCACAGTTCGTCCAAAATCCCTCTCGTAGAAGTTATTTTACGAATAAATGCTGCTTTCATCCCACAACTCTGTTCACAGTCCCTCTTCCCCCCCCCCCTTCGTAGCATTTATTACTGGACGTTGTTTTGTGTTTGCGCAGCTTGAACAGCGCCATGATATGAATAAACGGGTGACTCTGATAATGTTTTTCAAATACGGTCGCGCGTTGTTAAGCTTTCAGCGTCGTATCATGTCCAATCCATGCGCGTATTAGTCATTATGTGTGCTGTGTGGTAAAAGCAATATCACACGACTCAGAAATCTGTGGACGCATAAAGGATTAAAGCGACTTTTTAATTACTGTCTTTAGTAAATACAGGGTCGTGCTCCCGGGATAATCAAGATAGTTTTTTCTGCTTTCATCCCACTAGTTCCCGACCCCTCTTTTTCTCTTTTAAAATTATTTTTTCACTTAGCGTTGCGTTGTGTTTGGCGCAACTTGGCCAAATATGGCCGTTGCGCCGTAATACGAATCAACGGGTGACTGATAATGTTTTTCCAATACAGTCGTGCGTTATTAAAGTTTCAGCGTCGTATCTTGTCCAACCCATGCGCTTTTTAGTCATTATGTGTGCTGTGTGGTAAAAGCAATATCACACGACTCAAAAATCTGTAGACAGATAAAGGATTAAAGCGATTTTTTACTTACTGTCTTTAGTAAATACGGGGTCGTGCTCACGGGATAAACAAGATAGTTTTTTCTGGTTTGATCCCACTAGTCTGTTCTCAATCCCTCTTTATAACATTATTTCACTTGGCGTTGCCTTGTGTTTGGCGCAGCTTGGCCAGATATGGCTGTTGCGTTATAATACGAATTAACGGGTGACTCTGATGATGTTTTGCCAATACAATCGTGCGTTGTTAAAGTTTCAGCGTCGTATCTTGTCCAATCCATGCGATTTTTAGTCATTATGTGTGCTGTGTGGTAAAAGAAATATCACACGAATCAAAAATCTGTGGACGGATAAAGGATTAAAGCGACTTTTTACTTACTGTCTTTAGTAAATACGGGGTCGTGCTCACGGGATAAACAAGATAGCTTTTTCTGGTTTAATCCCACTAGTCTGTTCTCAATCCTTCTTTTTCCCTCTTTATAACATTATTTCACTTGGCGTTGCCTTGTGTTTGGCGCAGCTTGGCCAGATATGGCTGTTCCGTTATGATACGAATTAACGGGTGACTCTGATGATGTTTTTCCAATACAGTCGTGCGTTGTTAAAGTTTCAGTGCCGTACCTTGTCCAATCCATGCGATTTTTAGTCATTATGTGTACTGTGTGGTAAAAGCAATACTATACGACTCAAAAATCTGTGGACGGATAAAGGATTAAAGCGACATTTTACTTACTGTCTTTAGTAAATACAGGGTCGTGCTCCCGGGATAATCAAGATAGTTTTGTCTGCTTCCATCCCACTAGTTCCCAACCCCTCTTTTTCTCTTTTTAAATTATTTTTTCACTTGGCGTTGCCTTGTGTTTGGCGCAGCTTGGCCAAATATGGCCGTTGCACAATGAATTTTACGAATGAACGGGTGACTGATACTGTTTTTCGAAAACAGTCGAGCGATGTTAAAGTTCCAGCGGTGCATCCTGCCGCTCGAATTGAAGCAGCATTAGACAAGGACACAAGCGAACGGAAGACGGAGCGGGCGAAATGTCTTCGGAGAGCGGAGAGATTTGATTTCTTCGCACGTGACGTCGATCGACGTTCGTGGTGATCCAAAGTTGCACGAGAGCGTTGATGTCCCGCGTGTTGCATCTGCTGGAGAGCCCGAAAACTCCCACGCATCTCCCGGAGGCAGGGCAACTCCAGAAAACTGTCCCGAATCAATGACAAATGGAAAATTATTTGCTTAGCTTCCTCCAGATTTGCGTGACGGAGCCTTGTGGGAGCAATAAACGGATCGAGCAGCGGTGTCTTTGCTGCCTTCTTTTTATTTAAATGAACAGTAATGTCTGCTCGGGGACAGGTAGACTGAACTCGTGTGCAGCTGGGTGTACTTAAAAAATGTTTTACAAAGACTGTGTGGTGCTATCGTAATAGTGATGCTCAGGGACAAGTAGACTGTTGGAAAATAGGATGAGCTTAAAAAATGTTTATCGAAAACTAATGCTTTCGTAATAGTGCTCAGAGGCGTGTAAACTTAGCTGATGCGTAACTGGAGTGTGCTTAAATGTCTTAATAAGTCTAGTTCTTCTGTAATAGTGCTCAAGGACAGGCATACTGAGCTCGTGTGCAAATGGTACGTACTTATATGTTTTACAAAGATATAATAGTGTTCAGGGGCAAGTAGACTTGAGGTAAAACCGTGGAGTACTTAAAGATATTTTTTATAGAGACGTAGGGAGGGTTATTCGTAATAGTGGTCAGAGACAAGTAGATTGAGACTTGTGGGAGCAACAAACGGATAGATCATAGGTGTGTCTGCTACCTTCTTTTCATTTAAATGAACAGTAATGTGTGATCGGGGACAAGTATACTGGGCTCGTGTGCACCTAGGGTCTATGTAAAACACCTTAAAAAGTGTTTTACATAGACTGGTGATTTCGTATAATGGTAGTGTTCAGGGACAAGTAGGCTGTTCGTTTGAAAATGGGGTGCACTTAAAATGTTATCGAAAACTGTGATGCGTAATAGTGCTCAGGGACATGTAAACTGAGCTCGTGTGCAACTGAGTGTACTTAAATGTTTTACAAAGACTAGTGCTTTCGTAATAGTGCTCAGGGACAATTAGACTGAGCTTGTGTTAAGCTGTGGTGTACTTCAAGAGGTTTTACATAAACGTAGGGGGCTTTCGCAATAGCTCTCAGGGACAAGAAGACTCAACTCAAATGCAAGTGGAGTACTTAAATGTTCGTAAAAAACCCATGTATGCTTTCGCAGTAGATCTCAAGGACATGTAGACTGATCTCATGTGAAACAGGAGTTATTTAAAAAATATGTTACTGAAATTGATGTTTTCGTAATAGTGTTTAAGGACAGGTATATTCAATCGTGTGAAACAAAAGCATACTTAAAAAGGTTTTACAAAAATTGTAAAGCTTTTATAAGAGGGCTAGGGGGAAAGTAGACTGAATTAACGTGAAACTGGAGTGTACTAAATCTATCTGGTTTGAGAAATTTTACTTGCTCATTTTGTATTAAAAGGCTCACACGTTAACTAGTGGTTGGTATGGGGGATAAAGGCGCAAAGGTCATATTTGTCCTAGCTGCGCCAAACACAAGACATACAATACCAAATAATGGACATACACACAGAGTGAAAGTTTTACTGACACAGAAGATAGAAATATACCAGGGATGCACCAGGCAGAAATTGAATCTACGCCGCCTGCAACTTGAAAGGAGACTATAAAACTGATATTGAAATAGTATAAGCTTCTTTTAAATTTCAGGTAAGTATTTATTGCGGTAAATTCTATTATATTCTATAGAATAGTAATATAACACGCTGGGGCACCTCATAATTTTGTCAATGACATACATATTTCATACATATTTTTCAATGACATAACATCTAAATTTTTATTTTTTTGATTTGTCACCTTTCTTTCCGGGTTGCGATCTGTATATATGAATCACACACACACACACACACATATATATTTCTATACATTTTATGCTGCGCTGAAAACTCGATGTGTGACAGTAGGATAAAAATAAATTTGTGAATTAAAAAGATGAAATTGTAAACAGAAAATAAAAGCAATACACACTTCGTTATTCCCATTTCTGAAGAGAGCATTTGAGTGTTTTTTTAATCTAAATTAGAATTAATCCTGTCCAGGAAATAAACTTTTTTCTCTAAATGAAAATGGAATGAAATTCAATCAGCGCGTAGTTTTTATGGATTCTAACGTAGATGCTTGATTTGTTTTTGTTTTGATGCGTATTTAAATTGCTTTTATCCATTTGATCTAAAATATGTACGAAAAATTAAGTGTTTTACTTTATCTGATGGTTTATATCAAACTCCAGATAGCATAGCTTGATCTAATTTCTAATCTAATCATTTCAAAGCATCGACTCGGTTAAAAAAGCAGCCCCAAGCGCATTTAATGGCCATTTGTACTCTCAGAAAATCTCATTAGACTATCGGAAAATCTTCTTAAATCTCAAATGCAGTATGGTTTTGCATTTTAAGAGTTTAAGAAAACCTAATTCCGAAAAATAAGGTGGCCTCGGACTAATTAAACATAACTTGAAACGTTATTCCAGAAACACTTTAAATTAAGTTATTTAAATATATACCTCATAAAATATATATAAATCAGTATCCAAAAAGCATTTACTATTCAACTTTAAATGCATATAACTTCATAATTTAATCGAAGCAGCTTTTTATTATAATTCCTCATTTGACTGCTTCTACTTCACAAAATTCACCTTTAAAGATAAGACCTTGTTAAAAATTATTGGAATCATATCTGTAAGACCTTAGAAAACTCCAATGAGATGTATAATATACACTCATATCCATAAATTAAGGATAATGTTAGCTCCGGCAAATAAAGGTTCAGAAACAAAACAAACGTGTCTTATTCATAAAGCCCATTCATTGAACAAAAGATAAAGAACAAAAAAGATGGTTTAGGTATGATACCATTCATAAAAACTACGATTTTTGCTCACTGGAGCAAATACAAAAAATATCGACCTCACAAAAACATAACATGACATGGTTGGTATGATGGTTAATACATTGTATGTCTCCCAGACTATGAAATACAGTCCGTACAACGCCTAGACATGCTGAGGATTAAATTATCAAGCTGATCTTGGGGAAGATCTCTCCACTCAGCAAGCAATGCTCTCCGAAGTTCCGGTACACATGTAGGAGGTGATTGACGGGCTGCAACTCGTCAGCCAAACATGTCCCACACATGCTCTATCGGATTCAAGTCAGGTGAGAATGCTAACCATTCCATACGGGTGTTATCCTCAGATTAAAGGCATTCGTTTACAATGTTTGCACGTTGAGGACGGGCGTTGTCATCCATAAACACAAATTCTGCGCCCATGGCACCCCTAAACAAACGTACATGTTGTTCCAGAATGATGTCCCGATAAATTTGGCCCCTCATGGTTCCGATTTGAACATGTAGATCTATTCTGGAGCCCAGTATAATTCCGCACCAAACGAGCAATTCTGCACCACCGTAACGGTGTCGTTCAATGTCTTGGTGGTAGCGGGTACCTGGCGTTCTCCATATGAACGTCCGCCGTGAATCAGATTGCAAGCTAAATCTGGACTAGTCGGAAAACATCACACAAGCCCACTGTGACGATGTCCACACTGCATGTTCTCTACTCCATGCTAACCGCTGGCGACAGTGAGTTGCCGTGAGCGGGACACTTCTGACAGGCCTGCGAACATATAGACCAACATGTCCCAAACGTATGTAATCGTTTTGCCTTAAAACTGACGTACCTATAGCTGAAGATAGCTAACGAGAAAGGTCAGATGCTGTGCTCCGTCTGCTCCTTTTTGCAGTTATTGCCAGATACCACTCGTCATTCGGAGTTGTAACTCGGGGGAGACCTTTACTGTAACGTCTACTAACATTTCCATCATTTTTGAATCTTTGTCAAAGCCTAGAGATGACACTTTGGGCGATTCCAAGTTCCACTGAAACTTCTGTCTGAGTACGCCCACATTCCAGGCGGCCGATAATCCTACCGCGTAAAAAATCATCGATATGCGTCCTCTGTGCCTTAACTATTCGGTTGTGGCACTGAGCGGCTTACAGAACGCTTGTGAACAATTTTACTTATTTGCTACCATTCCTTGTATACACTTCTCTTACACTATCGTTATTGTGACGCACTATCGGCGTCATCTGATGGCTTCCTGTAATTTTGATATTATTCTTGAAGATGTGTGCGACGATTCTACAGGTGAAATTTTTACTTTAGAGATCGAATTCCGTGTGATTCTGATTTATCCTTAATTTATGGACATGAGTGTAGATAGGGATTGATAGAATAAATATACGTATGTAGGTATGTAATTACCATCGCAATGGAGCAACACAACAGGATATTAGCGACGGTCAGGGATCAATCCCGAAAAGAAAGATCCGAGGCCAACACCTCGCATGTTTGAACCGCGGTAAGATGACAAGGTCCACACCTGATCCGGCACTCCACTCTCCCAACTTTAAAACCACGCGAACGTGAGGATATTTCAGGCCACGACAGATTTAACGTGCCCTGACCTTCGTGTGTACGACGGTCTACAGTTAGACCGAGTTTTGAACTAGCAACCCTTCGGTTTCTAGTTCATTACTTTTTCAACTGCAAGGGCCATACTGGGCCAAGCTGCGCCATACACAAGGCAACGTGGCCAACCGGACTGCCCTTCCTCTCCAAGAGTAGTGGGATAAGAGAAGAAAATTATCTCTTGTGTATCTCATGAGCGTGATCTAGTGTTTACTTAAGACAGTAAACCCCGTGGGAAAAGAAAAGATCATAAAAGTACCTCTTGTCCATAAAGCTCGTACACACCTAAAGAAGATGTACATTGAGGGCCTAAAGAAACAGAAACTAATATCGTGATATTCAGTTCTCTGAGTGCGTTTATATCATATGAAAGGTTTAAACATTTGATGTGACTAAGTTATCTCAAAAGTAAAATGCTGTTTTAAATAAATTAATTAACTGAGACTTTTAATCACCCACAATAAATCCTCATGGACACATCTTCTTTAGATGGATAGGGGCACCGCAACTCCGTGGAACACAGATTATCTTTATTACCATCCATTTTCCATTGGCCTACCCTTATGTCTTTTGCTTTATCTTCTTCCCTCATTGTGCTGTATGTCTTATTGTGTTTGGCGCAGCTTTGCCAAATATGAAACTGGAAAACAGCCAACCAATCATTCCAAATAGTCATCCTTAGTCCCAAATGTGACTGTAGGTCAGTAGGTAGTTAAATAACGTCTCTCCGGATTAGCACAAGAGCTATTGGACATGATCCGGTATCAACTCACAAGGTAAAGATCCTAGGACAACGTTTCGCAATTTTAAACCATGGTCATATAACGAGGTCACCACCCACTCTCAAAACTTCAATACCACGCTAACGTTAATACATTTGAGGCCACGACAGATTTAACATGCATCAGCCCTTATGTATACGACGCTCTTCGACTGGATTGATTTTCGAACTCGCAACCCTCCGTTTGCTAATCAATTGATTTTCCAACTGGCCTACCGCAGCCCTCCCAATTCGACTGAGATCGTTTTTAAGGACACAAGCATTAATCTACAACAAATTGTATTAGTGTACTCCACTTACACGCGTTGCAAAAACATTGAGGATAAGTTGATGACAGTTTTATAGCAAATCATCAAAAAATTTCTTTACCGCCAGCTGTGATAGAGGAAATGAAGCCATTATTTTCAGATAAGCATGAAACTATTTCCATGACGCAGTATCTAATTGTTTTTATATTATTAAATTATTATTTCAAAAGAAATGCGTAATAGCATTTTTAAAACCTCTGGTCGTTTTATTCCAAACACATTAATATGCAATCAAATCAATATCACCGTAAAACAAATACAAAACTTCTTTTCGCATTTTTCTTTCAGCACAGAATGACCTAAATGTCCGATAAAGCAAACTATCGTTGTTTATTCAAAGCAACATTAATATGCAATTAAATTAATAGCACCTTAAAGCAAATATAGAATTTCTTTTCGCGTTTTCCTTTCAGCAAAAAATTACCTAAATGACCGATATACCAAAAACATCGTTTGTATATATTTTACGTCAAAGGGGACGCGGTAAACCAATTGGAAGAGGAACGGATTTGCAACCTGAGGGTTGCGAGTTCAAAACTAGGTCCTTCCCTAGACTGTCGCGTACACGGGGACTGGTGCACGTTAAATTTGCCGTGGTCTCCTCAATTTTGCATGTTGTGGAAGTTTGGAGAGTGTGGTGCTGGCTAGGGAGTTGTTCTCGATATCTGACCGTGGTTCACATTTACGAGACGTTGTCCTTGGATCTTTACGTTCGAGATTGTCCCCGGATAGTCGTCAATAGCCCTTTGCATTGATTAAGTACTACATTAAGTAACTACCTACCTAAATTAAATGTGCTGTAAAAGAAACCTAATTTAAAAAAATTTTAATGTGCAAAACGAAATGTATACAAAATTAATATAAAAGAGTTAATAAAACTTGGTTAACAAACAAGGTTTGAAATACTTAATGATGAAATGTAACAAATTTATAAGCATAACTCACCTGTAGTTTCAATAAATAAGGATAAGAGTGTTGATGCAGTTCTGCCGTGAAGAATGAACGATCATAAATTCCAATGCCCTGCTCTGTCAACTATTGTTTTAAGCTATATAAAATAAAAATCAAACATTAAAAGCGGTGAAAATAAAGTATTGTAAAAAGAGTGAAAGCAAAAATATTTCAGTGATGACTACTGCAAGTGAGGAATATAATTAAAATAAATACATCGATGCTGTTTTAAATGTCTATTCAGAACCATCTATAAATGTAAATAATATTTTTCAAAATAAATTTCATTTAAATTATTTATCCAAATGTGTTAATTTTATTACTTAATGTTATGTGATATTTTGTTTCATTCTAAACATTTTATTTTATGCTGAGTTTTTATGGTTTTTTTTGTGTATATTTCAATTTTTTTTTATTTAAAATATTTTTTCGTGTTTGTGATTTTATAATTGAAATGTTTGATTTAGGTATCCGGACATGGGGGTTCGATACCCGTTTTTTTACAATGTGATATAGAAAATGTTTAATGATATTTTTATGTTTAGTGTTATTAAACAATAGCGTTGGATTTTATAAGTATTTAAAATATATATTAATAATTTTGCAAAATTGATAATTATGGTATGAAAATTTAAAGAAGTTTGTCAAAAACTTCATAAGTGCTACATGAAAATCGATTCAACCAATTTGAAAAATGATGCTACCAAAATAAACTACATGCATTTTCCAGGGAATGAACTAGAATCAAAAGTATACTTAAGTAAACAAAAATTTTGCAAGCGATCGAAAAATTAATACAAAATTTTTGATAGTTTTACAGTCCTTTTTCTGAAATAAACGTACTCAATTTAAAAACTTTTCAAACCAGCATAATTATTCTAGTTCATAGCCTAGACAAATTTATAAAGAACAATATCTCGAGAAGTTTTACGAGAATCCATCAATAACTTTTTGTGTTATAACATTTGAAGTGAGGAAAAAAATTGAATAAAATTAATTTAGTGTAAAAATAGTTTGAAGTGTATCACTTTTGCTCCCTTGATTTTGCTGTTTGTGTAAACAATTTTGTTCTCCACTTCTCTTTTAAAATGTCCACGCCATTTGCAAAAGAGAAACCATTTAAACATTTGAGGAACCTTTTAAAATTATATTTGATAAAAAAAAAGTAAGTTTTAAATTTAAATTTTGAAGGTTTATGATCTTTTAACGGCCATTTACTGTGTTTTCCATACCTACTTCCGGTTTTCCCAGCCTTGATTATAATCTTAATATCTCTGCAACTAATTAACTCAGAGAAAAAACCACACTTTGGAAAGTCAAA
This sequence comes from Metellina segmentata, assembly GCA_947359465.1. Classification (NCBI taxonomy): domain Eukaryota; kingdom Metazoa; phylum Arthropoda; class Arachnida; order Araneae; family Tetragnathidae; genus Metellina; species Metellina segmentata. The sequence goes on along the minus strand of OX375872.1, from coordinate 80,618,270 downwards.
TAAATACTCTATCAAATAAAATCAAAATCTTTTTTCGGAATTTTTTGTCAAAAATTACATTTTTAACGTATTTGAATACCTTAAGGTTTCACTTTTGAATAAGTTACTCAAACTTATCTTCATACAAATAATTCCATAAAAAATAAAACTTGCGTACCTAAAAAGGTGTTTTAATCCTCTAAGGGTCCCGAAATTTCCGAGTAGGGTATTGATTTTACCACACAAGACACATATGACTAAATAACCACATTCACTGTATGGTTGAAGAAAATCTAGGAAAGATTCTATCGGTGAATAAGTTCAAACTGGTTAGAAGTAATGCAGGGAAGACTACAAGCTTCAGAACGGATATACACTGTGCTGATAAAAGCACCGGACAGCTGGAGTAGAAACAAAAGGTAGCACTAAATGGTATACAATTAGTAAGGTGTTGGTCTACTCTTTTGACTCTGATACACGCACTCAACCTTCTATACATGTTTCCGACAAGATATTGGAACATAGCGATATGTATGTGCCTACATTCTGTACATAATTCCACCGCTAACTGTTGCTCTGGAGTATGTCTTGATTCCAAGCTTCGTATTATGTGCTTTAATTCATCCAATAAGTGCTCGATGGGATTCAGATCAGGTATCTGTGCTGACCAGTATAAAAATGATGCCGGCTTACCGCTAAACCACTGAGTAACAGCCCTTGCTTTGCGGCTGGGTTCAATGGGTGTCCGGTGACATTCGTCAGTACAGTGTATGTATGAGCCCCTCAGAGGGTTAACTTTATTAGTTTCAAATAGTGTAGCTATGTAGTGCATATAATGGCTAAATAACCGCATCGAAAAGTTGGAAGGAATCCAAACAAAGAAATCAACTGATCATTAAGTTCAATCCGGTGAGAAGTCATATACAAAATACATTAGGTTGCAGAACAAATGTATGTGGATTAACCCTTCAGGAGTTTGAAAAACCATATTCCTATGATATTTAATACAGTCTATCAATAAGCATATATCGATACAACCCTTAAAAACTAATATCTCGCATAAGCATCAACTAGAATGTCTTTTTTTAATTTTTTTTCAGGAATAAGCAAAGAAACTAGAGTATTTAACAGATCTAGATTTAACCATTTCAAGGAGTTAGGACAAATGGCGTCTCAACTCCTTGAATTGGTTAAATCTAGATCTGTTAAATACTCTAGTTTCTTTTTATAAAGGCTGCTTAGGTATTTTTAAACATCCTAAGTATATTAGGGGTGCTGAAGTATATTGTATATATACTTTAATAATTGTATATATACTTTAATAATTGTATATATACCTATTATAAAGTATATATATATATATATATATATATATATATATACTCACATTTGATACTATGAGGCCTAAGAGTGCTCTAGATAGGAGATGATTATAAGGGTTCTACCACACCTTAAAATCTAAATGTTTGTTATGTGCAAGAACATTCAAATAAAGTTATAGGTCTCTATTTATAATTGTTTTTTCAGATAAACATTTTTTTAGCACGTTTCCCTTTGAAAGCTGAAACATGTGAGATGCTAAAATAAAATAATTAACCTTCCAAGTGGTGTTGACAAGATATCTCCTCCATCAAGATCCGATCACTTTTGTTGATAACGAGATATCTCGTCATTAAGGTATTTCGGATATTTTGAAAACGACGAGATCAATATAATGGTCACTTTTTTCTAATGACGATAGATTCCGTCCATCAGGGTTTGGTCGATTTCGCCAAATTTATTGATACCTAGAGGGTTAAGTAAAAGTTATAAGCACAGCTTATTTCCACATATTTTCTCTTTTATTTCGAGAATTTGCATACTATGTTACAAAGTCTCCATCGATTCGGCTCAAAGGTTTGATACATTTCTCTATACATCTATTCAAAAAAAAAATTTTATGTTCAGTGAAGTATTTTAACAGTTCACAAGGAAGAAATGTGTGCTCCAGCGCCTTTTGCGAGGAAGAGAGGAAGCTTCCATCAAGTATCCAACTCCCTAAGGCAGTCTGTTTCAAACAGTGGATACTCCCCGTAGAAGAGCGAGGGATTACTGCTAGGGTGCGTGTAAATGTTGAAAAAATTCAAATACGACTTTGCTTCAATATATAATCTTCAAGTACATTTTTAGGCATGTTTTTCCCCACAAAAAAATTTGAATCTTTGTCAACCTAAACGTCATTAACAAGACAGTTGCGTCATACGACGAGCACTTACTGTGAATCCCTTGAGCCACCCAATATATCTATTGAGGGGGCTCACTCACCGCAACCCATGTAGGTAGTTAATTTGCGTCGCACTAGAGTAATACAATGGGCTATTGGTGACTGTCGGAGATCCATCCCAAAGGATAGATAAAAAAAAAACGCCTCGAAATTTTGAACGACAGTCAGATAACGAAAACACCTGAGCTTGCACCGCACTGTCCAAACTTCCACACCACGATAAAGTGGACATTTCAGGCCACGACAGATTTAACGTGCATCAACCACTGTGTACACGGCAGTCTTTGGTTAGACTGAGTTTCGAACTCGCGACCCTCCGGTTGTTAATTCACCGCAGCCTAGAGAAGGATACATATTTAGCTGTGCATATAATTAATGCACTGCTAATTTATTCAATATTAGCAGTGCATATTCAATTTTAAACAGTTAAAGTGTGGCAGTTGTGAAAACAATTTGGAGATGAATGAACCACTCTCTAAATGAAGGAGTTTTATATATATATATATATATATATATATATATATATATATATAATAACAACATACAATATACAAAATAACATAACACACACAAAATAACAAAAAATAACCAAACAGCCGGGGTGCATTAACCAGAAATCGAAACTCGAAACTACCCATGCAAGCGCGCTGAAGCTGCAGACATAGCATGGTAAGCAATATAATTTCAAGAACACAAGAATTTCTAAAAAAATGTAACAAAAGTCTTAAAAAATAATAAAAAATGAAGAAATGTTGGTGGATCAGGGCGTCATCAGGGAGGAGCCTGACCCAAACAACATAAAATGGTGTTTTCTACATATGAGCAGCATTAGGCTGAAAAAATTGCTCATACACTCCCCCAAACACCACCAAAAATCAAGTAAAACAAAAACAGAACAAAATACCAAAACATAGCAGGAATAGAACGAAATGAAACCCGAAGCCGCAGCTGGGATATCATCAACAACAAGCCTAAAAATTGCCACCAAATGCCATCAATTACACAGTCTAACTTATATGCTAACATCATACCTCCGATGCAACAAGTCCAAAAATAATGATAATAATATGAAAATCCCCAGCCCCTTATCAAAAATATATTCATAAAAAGTAAAAAAATAAAAATAAAATTGAAAAGTAATTCCCATGGCTCTGGGTAAATTACGAAAAATAATTATTCATGTGTTGTGTAGGTGTTGATATTAATAAATCTTTCAAAAATATTTTTAAAGAATGAAAACGGGTATTTGTTATTGAGAAGTGTGTTTTTTAGATATTTACATTGTAATAAAAAGTTAGCATCAGAATTACAAATTTTTTTGAAACGTACCAATTGACCAGCTATCGTGTTGTAGTATATTCTTTTAGAGATATTGGAGTCCCAAAATATTAATTTATTGACTGTAAATTTAAAATCGCTTCGTTTATCATATACATTAATGTCAACTTTGCCGGATGAAACAGAAATTTTTATGTCTAGAAAATCAGTATTATTGTTATCCAGATTGGTTTTAATTAAAGAAAGTTCGTCTGGATAGATGGATTTCCAAATATTAGCAAAGTTGCTATTATTAAAAACAATTAAATCATCAATAAATCTAAAAGCAGTATTTATCTGAAGGCAAAAGTTTTTTTCAAAATAATGAAGAAATAAATTAGCAAGAATGGAAGAAAAATTGGAACCTTGGGGAATACCCTTAACTTGAATGTAAATATGCTCACCATTAAATATAAAATTATTGAAAATACAATAATTAACCAAAAATTCCCATTCCTCAAAATCCAGATCAATTAAGTTATTAAAATCATGATAGTAATAGTTCAAAACATCTCTCAATTTGTCCAGGGGTATGCTGGTAAAAAGGTCTTTAAAATCATAGGTCTGAATATCATTAATAATATTTTTATCCAAAAAATTCAAAACCTTGTTATTATCACATATAATCCATGTAAAGCCTTCATCAAAAATGGCAGCAAGAATAATTTTTAAATATTTAAATAGTAGCAAGCCAGGTTTAATCATATAAGAGTTATTACCACAGGTGATGTAACGGAATTTAATAGGATTTTTGTGAAATTTAGGAATAACGGTAATATAAGGTAAAATTATGTGTTGATTGGAAATTTTAACTCTTTTATTTGAAGAAATGATTTTTTTAATAATGGTATTATAAGTAGATTTACAGAATTTATATGTATCTGAATTCTTAAGTTCAGCATCAAGTAAATTTAAATAAAGTTTTTTACATATGAAAGCATAGTTACCTGAGGCTTTATCAACTGTAGTAATGATAAATTTATTTTGAATATCCTTAATGGCTGTGTTTATTGTCTTGTAATTACCGGTATTGTCAAAAATAGATTGAATATTATTATTAATAAAATCTTTAAAATGATCATATAATTTCCATTTCCATTCTGTAAACAAACATAAAGGGACTTTAAATTTAGAAGAGGTCATAAAACAGAAATTATCAATGTCTTCCAGAAAGCTTTTAAGTATACTATTTCTATTAAAATTATAAATGGGCCTAAATTTAGTACCTTTATACATAACATCTCTTAATTGGTCATTTTCAACAATACCAAGATCACCAGTCACTATGTGTCCTAAGTCTTCATTTAAATAGGGTCTGAAATTTATGTTGTGTCTCTCGCACAAGCATACAACTGTATCTCTATATAAATCAATCTTACTGCAAAATTGATTGTAATTAAAAATTTTTCTCCCCAATGGTAAATCATATTTAAAGCATTTTTTTATGTTAAGAAATTTTAAAGGAAAAATATTCTGTAGGTTATTCACAATTCTGTTAAAGTTGAATTTATCGAAAATAATATGTTTAAAACTTATCTTCATATAAATTGGATTATCTTTACTACTAGTTTTTTTCTTATTAATTTTAGAAAGTCTAGCTTTATAAAGATCATGGAGTAAAAGTAAAAAATGAGGATTGAGAGAGTCAATGTTTGTAAGTAAATTCTTAAACTTAAGACACGTACCGTCATTCAAAGAAAATATGAATTTTTTTAAGGGTTTAAAATTAAAAGTTTCTATAAAGTGTTTTTCAATAAGTTTCAGGTTTTTTATAAAATTATTAAACTGGTGAATATTATCAGAAGTGTTAAGTTTTTTATTTTCACCGCTTCCTCTACATCCTCTCTTTGTTTTCTCTTTTGACGTATGGAATAAAGCAAAAGTATTGCAGTTATCAACATTAACCTGTGTATTTTGAAATAGATCATTCAAACCATAAGGAGCAAGTGTTTTAAATTTTAAAATGTTAATGTTTTTTCTTTAGCCAGTCTCAATTTTTTATCTTTGACAATATCAAGTATAGTAATTTGTGCATTGCTAAAACCATGTAAAGAAAAATGATGGAATTCCAGGTTAAAAGTGGAGTTGGAGTTATAATTTTTAATATTGGAACGGTGAAGGTTAATGCGTAAGTTCAACGAGTTACTGGTTTGACCAACATAACCCATACCACAGAGGCTGCATCTTAGAAGGTATTATTCAAATTTTATATCAAATTTATTTCAAATGGATAGTACAAATATGAATTTAACGCCTGGCAAAAGGGACTTATATTCTAATGGTAAGTCCTGTGCTCGGTACATGGGGATTTTGGGGGACCCCCTTGGATCGAAATCCTGTTACCCTAACGTTGATAATTTTGACTTTATGAGTAAACCTAAATTTTCCAAATGCAGCGATAAACGTTGTAAGACTTGCCCTCAGTTGGATGAGTCTAACATTATCGACAGCTCAACTTCGCCAGCCTGTAAAGCCTCTAATGTCATTTACCTTCTAAGATGCAGCCTCTGTGGTATGGGTTATGTTGGTCAAACCAGTAACTCGTTGAACTTACGCATTAACCTTCACCGTTCCAATATTAAAAATTATAACTCCAACTCCA